>KN891256.1:1244-12131 GCA_000934455.1 Apostichopus parvimensis
TCTGAAGCTATCACAGGATTCATCCCAGGATTCAGATTCGAATCCTGGGGTGAATCTGAATCCTGGGATGAATCCTGTGATAGCTTCAGGTTGGTACCAAATTTCTCAAAAGAGAGGGTACACCCTCCCCTTTGACCCCTCTCCTGGGCGATGTAACAATTATAGCCTTCCACTAAATTAACGCAGTGTGTGTATTCCTAACTACAGGGTTTAGCCTCTTTCGGGTCTTGAAAAACTCATAATTACAGGCGTTAATGAAAATGTAATACCGGAGACCTTTAAATGGAGGGGTGGGGGGGGGCGTGTGGGAGAATTTACGGAAGCGTTGAAGGGAGATGTCAATTGACGTTTTGATGAGATGCAACAATTCGTCAAAATGACATGAACCTGAGAAATGACATTTTGTCGACCAATACCAACTCCTCACAGTGACAATACAAGGCAAATTGAAGTTTTGTCGAGATGCATTAACTCGTCAAAATGTCACTGAACAATTTGAAACTTGGCGTTTCGTCGAGATGCATCAACTCGTCAAAATGGAGAATATCTTAAGATTGACGTTTTAACGACATTATTCAAGACTTTTGTTATTTTTACAGATTTGGAAGAGTGCAAGTCGGTAAGTTTCGATGTTTGGGTATTTTGAAGAGTTGATGCATCTAATAAAAAAAATCTGTTTAGATTTTTATGATTTCACGAGTTGGTATGTCGTCAAAGCGTATACAGGCATTTTCCCAAATTGTTGACATTTTGACGACTTGATGCATCTCGTCAAAACGTAATTTTTCAGATTTTCGACATTTTGACGATTTAGAATAGGCTATGTCGTCAAAACATCAATGTTCAACTTCTTGTCATATTGACGAGTTGTTGAGCTAAAACGTCAATTTACATGTCCTTGTACGCTTCCGTTAGAAAATACCCCCTCCCCTCCCCCCTCCGTCATACCACGAATGCTGGCTTTGCACTTGGGCCTCCAGATCCATTACACGGCGAAAAATAATATTACTATAGTAATCCACAATCCGTGCCGCTCAAGGGCGTAGGAACCGGTGGGGCTGGCCATAAGTCTTCAGCCCCCCCACTCAAAAGTACTTTCCTACGCCACTGGTGCCGCTTGTTCTATATAATTCGCACTAGCGAATTTCCTACGCATTGTTAGCAGTTGTCTGGAATGTAAAACAGGGATATAAGTAGTAGACCTACCTGACAATTACACAGTGCCGTCGAATAGCAGTATAGGCATGGTTTCCTCCCCAAGTGGAAAGTGTCCAACTGGACCATTATTAGCTGAGGTTATAAATTATGTTCTAACCTTAGAAATTTCTATGATTCTATCGGACTGCTGCATATTCAGTAGTAATAGGTTCGCAATGATACCATAGCTGTCTTAAAATGTGCCACAAGGAGGGTTGTTCTCATGTTATATGTTTTATGTGCCAGCTTTTTTATTATATACCAAGATTCTTATTTTCACGGATGGATTGTTTCATTTGTTTGTAAGGGGTATTTTATAGCAACAAGTAGTTTTTACTTTTACAAAACACACGACTACTGCATTTGTGAAGCATTCGTACATCAACATTAAATTCAAACTATTAAAAATTCTTAAGGATGTTTAGTGTTGTTGTCAAAATAATTTGAGAACGAAAAACAACAGCATTGCTATAAAAGACCCCTACTTATTAAATGAAACAATCCAAAGGGAAAATAAGATCGTGCACAAGCACAGACGCTTTTGGCGATTTCTGTACAAGAATCGCACAAAAAGTAGAAAAAAAATAAAGAAAATCCTCATTGTCCTACAAATATTTGAGACTAAAAAATACGCAGTGGAACAGATCATTTGTCAAAAAGGTTTCAAAGCTCGCGCCGATGGTCACTTTGGACGATTCTAATTATCAGTAGGGGTGAAAAATCAAGTTGACCTGTTTCATAACACAAAAATGATAAGAGGACAATACTTATAATATCGATAAATTGAAAAACATATGATATAATACTATTAAATACTAATAAAAAAAATTTCGTACCAATTTCTGTTGAGTGAGCAATTATTACACAACAGTGTGACGCCGACATAGCTTATTCATCCCTTACTACAAAATGGAACAACCCCAAGTCCTCCGCTTAATTTTCATGTTTTGTTCTTGAATGAACGATAATCCGGATTCAGTGTCGATTTCTTCCTTTTTTTGAATGGACACAAACTGACCGAAAGGTTCAATACGATGGGGTATTTAATGCATACTGAATAACGTTTGAGGTATGTTAATTACTACTAATCAAATACTTTATTCAGCTGAAGTTCATCTGTACCGTGGCGCGGGAAGGGCCTTGCTAGGTGGGGAGCTGGACCCTGGTAGGCGTATCATGAGTGCGTAATAACCCGTTGGCCTATCATCTCGATGAACTTGGATGGAATTAGGTGCCGCAGCTATTGTACATCGAATGGGTAGATCGTACAGGTGGGGACATCAATGTTCTTTGGTCGGTTAATAATATATGCAGGCAACGTATTCAGATTAATTGGTCATCAGTATTCCCCTCATATATGCTAAAAAAGTCAAATGATGATAACTTATGCTCACATACCAGAGATTACCCTACTATAGTGTCTGCCTTATTGAGAAATGTGTAATTGAGCCCTCTATATCTAGAAAAAATAATGAGTACCAGAGCTTCTATAGTAAAGTTCTTATGAAATAATGTAGCAATTTTACGGGTGCTAAAATGTGTAGCCAATATACTATACTGCTGCCCAATATGTGATACCATTTCATCATATCATTGTGACGATCTTAGATATGTTGCGGGGTAACGGAAATCACTGTTCTCTCCAATCACTTCATCTGTTAAAAACACTGTACGATAAACGCGCGTTTAGCCATCTCTCTCCAAGAAATAGCGTAGTATATGATATGAAACGCGAGAATTCTAGTATTGCTTGTAAGTATTAATTCATTTCTCTGTAAGAGTGTCCCTTTAAAGAATAACTTCGTGTACAGATTGCCGGGTCATTCAATTGAAGAAAATATAGTCTTCGAGATTTCTGTAACTTTATTTGCATTTGCATTTCGTGCTTTAGAAAGTATTTCTCCGTATAAATGAAAAGTTATACGTTAATATATGGCCTATCGTACGTTAATTTCCTGCTTAAAAGCACTCGTACTGACAGTATAAGCAATATTAATATCATTAACCCATACCAGTACCGTCAGTATACGAGTGCTTCGAAGCATGCTATGGGAGGACAACTGGCTGGATTTATCGAAAATGGATGTAGACTGCAATGTAAAATTAGCCACAGATACATCTAACTTTTATACCGGTTCATTCTTCATTCGGAATGGCTATATACATGATTGTATTCGGTAAAATCAGGATGACAATAACTCGTCGAAAATTGAAGGGAGTTTTCCCAATTGCGCCAGTCTTTAGCATACATCGTATCGGTGTATATGTCACTTTGTTCACATAGAGCAAGTCCCTCTGGTGGAGATCAAACATGCATCTAGAGGGTTTTGATAACACGAGCTCTAATTTCTCCAATCACAAAATGAGTATAAATAGGGGGTGTCGGTTAATTAAGAATATCTGTATAATTTTAATAAAAAATATCTATAATTCAATTGAAAATTATCTTTATTGAACAGTTAAAGATACTGCTAATAGGAACTAAAATACCTTATGACATGACTTTAAGAAATTAGGAATTGAAATATTAAGGAAAAATTACATAAACAAAAAGAGATTTGAAGTAAACATACGCGTATAAGGCAAACAACAAGCGTTGTCCTTTACCTCAACATTTTTTTATTTCATCATTTTCAAACTTGTCTGCATTAAGGAACTCGTGTACATGTATAGCGTCTTCCACAACAGAAATAAGCCTATATGTAAAGGCATAACATATAAAGTTAATAGTTTGTTGAACTTGTATCGCAACATAAAGCTTTGTTTAATATACCATGAGATCGTCGAAATAACCAGTAACTTCTATCCTGTCAGAAGCGGGGAGGGGGGGGGGGCGGGGGTGTAAGGGTTGGACAGGACCGCATACTCATAGCAAAAGCCATATCACATTTACCGAAGATCATGTCAAGAAGAGAACAGGCGTACGATTCTCAGTTTAGCCATATTTGCACAATTTTACCTTATCGTATCTGCTCCTTCCTATATGTCGCACTAAACTGGACAAATTAAAAATGTACATGATATTTATTGTTGAATACAGTTGTAGTGACTTCAGGGTTTAGAGTTTGGGCAGGTGGTTGGTGTCAATGGCTCCCAATGCGTAAGTGTATTCCCTTTTCAATGATATTTCAATTCATTTATTGGCAAATAAGGCTGGGATGTGTTTATAATATCATTTGTGGGAGGGGGTTTTCCCCACCCCTTGTTTACGTAATCGCATGAGACAATTTGTTCATATTTTCAAAATAAGGAATATGCAACCCCATGTATATTACCTACAACACTTTCAAAACATGACAGTAAAGGATTTTCGAATCAACGTATAACACTATTTTGCGAAAAGAAATTGTCAGAAAAGTTGGCAGAGGACAAACGAGTGTGGACATGCATGTGGTTATTACCAACTGCCTGTAACAGTGAGCAGCAAGACCATATCGTCAATAACGATGTTTGCACTTTGCCAATGGTTGGGTGAGCTTTTCGTATATTCAGGATTCAGCTCCAATGATTCTAACATTGGTTTTCAGTAATTATTAGCATTTTGCATTCCTGGTTCCAAGCTATTCCAGCCGTCTTCGTAGTTGTTATGACCAATCGGACCTTCCCCGACATCTTCAGAATGGCGGTTATGAGCCACCACATCTAAGTCGATCGGGTCGTGCGCAACGTAATCAAGGCCATCTACGTCATATTCTATTCCACTAGGGACACGCCCATCTAAAGAAGGAAAACATATGAGAGATATATTAATGAGATGTAAACATAGAAGTGAAAATTATAATTGCACTTTAAATCGGATGAGCGTAATCTATGTAGTTCTTTAATTAGTATTAGTATTTTTCGGTATTGCTGCAGAGAGTCATTTTATCTATCAGTGAATGTCAATATGAATGTCTGACCAAAAGGGGTGCCGGGGGGGGGGGGGAGGGCGTGGATAGGGAGCGTTCGTAGTGCGTTACCATATAGACGGACCAATTCCTTAGGTTCCGATCTCGCTCCCAGACATGTAATCCAACCCCAACAAATCGTCCCCCCCCCCTTCCTTTAGTTCCTTCCAAAACTAAGCATGAGAGTAGCAAATATACTACGATCGAAAGTCTGTGATCCACTAAGAATATTTCAGGTTTCTAATAAAATGTAAATGCTCGAATCATGCTTTTAAACAAAACGCCTCTGCACGGTGTAAACTCACTGGTTGGCATTAGGTAGACGTAACCAGTCTCACGGAGGTTCTCAACATCCTCACCATCAACATCTTCTCTTTCATATACTGGTTGCTCAAATGTTGAACCTTCGATGATGGGGTCAACATCTTCATTTTGGAACAACGGTCTCTCACTGTCACCAATAGGAGTTTCATCCAGGTATACCTCACTGACGTCATTCTTGTAATTGAAGTTTACCATTCTGTTATCATTGATCACTACAAAACTGTCTCCATTTCCCATCTTATGTTGGTTGTCTTCAAAATCCAGTGCATCTTGGTAATACGATTTGCCGACGAATTGGTTAGGCTGAGAACATTAAAACAATGTCAACCAAAAGATAAAAATAAATCAAAAGTCTGCAAACCCCAACTCTACTTAATGGTGTTGCTGCTGCTGATGTTAAGAATTTGTTATAGATGTTTTCACTGAATCTTGCGTTAGTCCCAAGTGCTGTAATAGTCCGTGTATTTGGTAAACTAAGTATACCAGCCACTATGACTGATGATCATTCGACGTTTAAATGTTTTTTGGTTTTGTTATTTTTTCAGTATATTAGTGCGTTTAACCGGCACTCTTATAGGAAAAGCACGTAAGTAACCTTGTAATAGTCTGAAGCCTATCAACATTTATTCTGTGTCTGAGAGCATATATTATTTCCTCTTGTGGTATGGCCTATATGCAAGGGCGTAGGAAACGGGGGGCTGGGGGCGCCAGCCCCCCAGTGAAAAATATGGTGGGGCGGAAGTATCATTCCGCCCCCCTCTCCGCAAGTCAGAAAACCCCTTTTTCATTTCCAAATGAGAAAAAAATCTCATTTGGTGCACCAAATTGCATCTAAGGCCAGGTGAAAATGCAAAATTATTTACAAAATGGAGTGGCCGGGTGTTGAAGTGTGATATATTGCACCAAATTGCATCTGAGGCCACCTGGAAATGCAAAAAAATTCCAAAGGGGACCCCTCCCCCAGGCAGGCCATCAGTCTTCAGCCCCCCCCCCCACTCAAAAGTACCTTCCTACGCCACCGCCTATATGCCTATGTATGCATTTTGCCGTATTCTTTCGTAAGGCTATATGCCTAGGCCTGCATATTAATTAAATGACATACCTCAATAGAGTACGCAGAACTTCTTCTCTCCATCAAGAACATTATAAACCAGACAAGGCATAACCTTTTCTGCATCGTGGAAACCATTTTGTTCACACACTCTTAAAACTAGTGTAGAGAGAGTGCAAACAAAAGAAGCCTAGGCTCGTACCGTCAGTGTATTGCAATTCAAGTTCAATACAAGTCCATCGCGCATCCCGTATAGATTTGTTTATTGCTCGCGCGTGGATTTTGCATTTAAAATTATCAGCAGACGTACGTTAGCACACACAATCAAAATAGCCGATGATGTCATAAAAGGAACTTCTCTTTATTGGCAAGGCAACTGGGGAACTGGGAGCATGGAGCAGTGGGACGTGCGCGTTTTATTTGAGAGGGCCAACCAAAGAGCACTTTTAAATCATAATTGTATTTACATTTTCAACAATAGGAAACTTTTTATATAACAATTGAACACTTCTTAGTTTTAAACTGGAAGAAGGATATTTAACCAAATATAGGCTATATATATTCACCACATGCAGAATAGACACACATTTGTCATGACTACCCTGTCGTACGCGCGATTTGTCCGTACAATACATGCGAGTCGCGTGCACACATTTTGCGTTTTATATAACGGCCAATTCTATTGGCCCTGCGCTTTTGCGTACGTTATCTTTTGCAAACGTTGCTAGTGGCATATTTAAAACAAAACAGACTGGCCAAATACTGATCCGTTGTTCACCGCAGATTATTGCAAAAGTTGCTATGGAGTGTGGCACATTGCTAGCATCACAAAGATGCGCAGCCAATCATTGGAAGGAACCGATTGGAGAAGACGCGTACTGTGCCTAAATATTTGTTACGCACGGTTATGTTTTCACGCGTGACTTAATCACGGTTATGTTTTCACGCGTGACTTTTGCAATTTTGATATTTGAAACAAACCTCGTCAGTTGTGTGCAGGGGTCTTTTGCCGGTGGTCAAGTGGCTTAATTTAACATCAGGATTCGCTGTTTCATGTGAGTTACTGCTTAAGGACTCAATTTCAGTATTGGTTTATAATAACACTAAATTGATTAATTAGCAGGCAGTATTAAATCGTGTACATATACTGCCAACTGCATTTTAGCGGCATATTTAAGTATACTTCAGAGACTAGCCTATCTTTATTTTATGCGAGGAACTTCAAGTGGGGTTATCATTTTATCGTAATTTTACGAAACATATTAGATATTACTCAAAAAATAAATTTATAACGATTTATCAAACCTAAACAAGTATAACGCAATCGGTATATGTTTTAATCTCGAAGGAGCTATACCCATTGATTCGTACACACCCAAGCAGATCTTTTATACAAACGAACCTTGATAAAGTATATGATCTTCCAAGAAAATTTTATAATTATTGAAAACAAAATGTGAAGAGTAAAATAGCACTGTACAAAAATTACAACATGTTTTTGGAACTATATAATAATGTTGTTGAGTGTCGTACTGTTGTTGAGACATAGTCATTTTATTCGTTCTATTGCACAGACCAGTCCCAACCTTCTTATCAAGATGGCTTCATTCAGTCGGAGTATGTTTTCCAACGGAAACCTCAAGAAAGTGACTCTAGTTGCAGCTGCTGCAACGGGAATTGGTTTGGGCTTAGCCTATGCCAGCCGTCAGCAGGTACGTGACTCCTCCCATTGTCCGATTCAACAGCCTGAAGTCAAGGCAGAAGCGAGAGCTAAATCCTCTCAATGGCAAGACGAAGAAGAAGACGAGGGGAGTATTACTACATGGTTGCAACCCGCATACGTCTAAAGCATCACTATTTGAACCGAACCGATCTCACTCTTGTTATTCTTACGCGACCTAACTTTCGCCCCATTGTCTATATTTTGGACGCCTTTGCAATATTCTCCTTTTATTGCATGAGTTATTCGAACATTAATATAAATGTGCAAGTGTTCATCGACGATGACTTGCACAATTCAACGGTATTGTCATAGTTATGATTACGGTTGAAATCTGAGGATCAGTGGCGTAACTCCTATGGGCTCAGACCGTGCTGAGCCGGGGGCCCCGACCAAAAAGGGGCCCCCGCTATACTGATGCATTACTGAAATTATTGAAAGTCAAAATCCTAAGACATGAGATCTGAAAAAAACCGATGTGTAAATGCAACTTGCAACGCCCGGAAGTGTCTTTTCTGACGATCTAGGAGTATCTTTGGTAAAATAAAAATCGTTTGCTTTGACAACCAAAAATGCCCCTTGTTTTCATAGCTCAGATAAAATACAGTTGCGGACCGTGCCTCACAATCTGCGTTAAATCTTCAACCCCGCATTTAAAATTGTGCACACCGTGCCAGTGTAAACAATATAGGTCCCTCCGCAATGCGTACTGTGAAACAAATTCACTATAGCCTATAGTGTGGCACTCTTTTATAATGGAAAACGTCCGCGTGCTACTATTGTTTAATGGGAAATGATTCTTCTGGGGTATACGCCACACGATCTGTGGTTCCTCCTTAGTACTTTTTGTAGCTTAGTTCAGTCTAATTTTATTTTGTTCTTCCAAGTTCCCAAAAATGGTAAAAATCAATTTAAGACGTCTCTTCCTTTTCGATTTAGGTCCAAGCAGGAATGAATAAGTCAGTTCAATTCCCGGCCTCCATGAATTATCCCGACCTTAAGAAACATAACAACGTAATGGCTAGCCACTTGACACCGGCCATTTACGCCGAACTTAGCAGAAAAGTGACCCCGAACGGGTGCACCCTCGACGAGTGTATCCAGACTGGGGTGGACAACCCCGGCCATCCCTTCATCAAAACCGTCGGTATGGTTGCAGGCGACGAAGAGTGCTACGAGGTAATATATGGATTAGAATGTTTCAATGTCTTCAAAATGTCAACATGTTTATATCGTTACTGCGACAAGCGTGTTTTTCTCTTCAAATCACAATAACAATTTGCCCGCAAAGGCGACAAGATGGTACCGTCGTGCACGTAGTTACGTATAGTCAGTATAACCACGTGATACTTGAAAAGATAAATCGTTTTGTATTCGATCAGTTTGCCTGATTTAAAATAAAACGCAATGATGAAAAGCAGCAAAACATGTGATCGATATGTACAAAATAATAAAATAGTAATTACAGGTTAAAATCGATGATCCAATTAATACCATGCCAATTGTGAACTGCCATAACAGTGCAGTTCTTTGCCTGAAACGGCGAGCGTATTTGGCGGGGCCGAGCTATTTTCTGGATGACGCCTGCAGTCAGTAATAACGATTATGTCATCAAGTCAGTCATGCTTCTCATGGACAGTTGGAATGATAACCGATAAAATATATAGAAATATATGAATAAATATATATATATATGTGTGTGTGTGTGTTTGTACGTGTATATATATTTGTGTGTGCGTGCCGTATAGCTTCCGTTCTGCTCTAATGAGTGATGTAACAAACTAGCGGATTAGATTTGAACGGCATATCTACGTTTCTATAACTATAGGGGGCGGATCCATTGAGTGAAGGTACCGGTCTTGCAATTCTGAATTTTATATTTCTCAGAACAATTAAGGAACATAGTGGAACATTTTATCCGGTTCGCGCGGCCTTTCCTTACATTTTACCCATGTTTTCATATACGCCATACCATTTAGGTTGTTATCTCGGTATGTACCGATGCTTGTCACCCGGTCCCGTCTTTCGAGGCTGAACATGTCGCAGCGTGATAAAAAAAAATCAAAAAAATTTGGGATTAATATTGAAGTTTTTTTTCTTGAATCATTCTTAGGTCTTCAAGGAAATCTTTGACCCAATTATCGATGAAAGACACAATGGATACCGAACTGACCAATTGCACCCTACTGATCTTGATGCGTCTAAGATCCGGGGCGGGTACCTCGACCCTGAATACGTACTCTCCTCTCGAGTCAGGACCGGCAGGAGCATCCGGGGACTTTCCCTCCCACCACATTGCGACCGAGCAGAGAGAAGAATGGTGGAAAGTGTAAGTTGCAGTATAGTTTTATCAGGTACATATATCCTGTCGTGCAGGTTTACGGCATGTAAGCCACATCCTACAAATACTAGAAAAAGAAAATATTTAATGACAAAAATTGTTTGCATAATTTGTTTCCTTGCTCTTTAATGCAAACATAACATCAGGTAAGACTTGAAGTTTGTGGACAAATTAAATGTGTCCCATGTACAATTCAGTTATTTGCTGAACAGAGTTTCCGAGGAGCTGACTGTACTAACAGCGGACGTTCCTGGATGATGTAAGTAACGTACGAAATTTATTGCAAACTGTTAGTCTTGAAGCAGATTTTTGAGTTGATTTTAACAATATTTTTGGATAATGTTTTATACTACACTATCAAGTATCA
>KN891257.1:0-11562 GCA_000934455.1 Apostichopus parvimensis
CCTCATTCATACATGCATATATGAAAATGCCAAATTTCTGTAAAACTTCCCACCAAAATAGGTCTGTGAGAAATAATACATTTAAGAAATTGACGACTTTATTAAATATTATATTATTTACTCCGCAGACAAACGTGATTGAAGCCCCTCCCGAGCTTCACATCAGCAATGAGAAGGAGTGGTATTACGGTAACGTGGAAAGGGAGAGGCTGGGACCCTTCAGCTTCCATGAGGTGAGAATCTTAGTCTCCGAAAGAAGCCGTAAAGTGTTTAAACATTTCACGACAAAACAAGATTTTTTAATTTTGCACATTTTTAAGAAATATATTTGTATGAAATGGTATCTTTATCATCAAAAGTAACTGAATTGTTAATAACAGCAACAATTTATATATAACCCATTTCAGTGTAGACCAAGTTGTTTATGTCGTCCTGTGCTTCAACAATTCTAAAGCAGCTGCGGAAATTTGGTCTTTGAAATCGGAATTTTATACCAAACTTAGGGGATTGTTTACTCACAATTAACGTTACAGTTAATTGAAACATGAACAGCCCCATCTTTTTTTCCACTTCATAACCACATAAAAAAGACTGGTTGGCTTTAATATAACTCTTCCACCCATTGATATGTATATCCTAACGGTTATTATTGACTTCACCGTACATGTCGTTTAGTGTGAGTGCACAAACGATTGAATTATTTTTTGATTCTGCATTCTCATTGGTGAATGGAATGAAATATTGACATGAGCATGTTTAACAGCCATGTTTGTTACAAATGCAAGCTCAGAAAAAGCCTTTGTTGGGTAATGAAAATTTTTTGGAAAACAAAAACCCAATGACAAATGTGTGTTGTATGCTGCACATGTTAGTACTGTGGTTACAATGTCATGCTTTATGACTCAATAATATTCCGGAAGCAAAACAATTTTGTTTTTATATAATATAAAATTTAATCACTCAGTACTGAATGTGTAGAGGTTTAAAAGTCATCGGTTTTGTGTTTGTTTGTGAAACGTTGGATACACAAACATGGCTTTCTGCGCAATTTTGCTTGAAACCATGTCAGAATTTTCAATCCACATATTGCATAGATGTCTGCAAAGCTGTGAGTTTGTTATCAAAAAGTTACTTTGGAATCCATATTAAGAGCAAAATGTGCAAGAACCCTAAAAGTAAATTCTTTCCTTCTCTTTCTGTATATGAACAGATGAAAGAGAAATGGGATGAAGGTCTTCTAAATGCCAAAACGAGGTGTTGGGCTCAGGGGTTGGAAGGATGGAAGCCTTTACACGCCATTCCACAGCTCAAGTGGTGCCTCCTAGCCTCCGGTCAGGCCGTCATGAATGAAACAGACTTGGCAATCATGGTACTCAACATGCTCATCAAGATGTGCGAATACTTTCCAAGCCGGTGAGTCTACGAATCGAGATCGCTCGCGAAGCGGTTTCTCTCTCGGTTTGGGCGGGGTTAGCATCGGTGAAAGAATGTACTAAACCAGATTTAACCTGTAAACCAGAGGGTAGCAGAGGAGTGAATTTTAGAAAGCACCGAAAAAGCCTGTTTTTTTTTGAGAATTTGAAGATAAGGCAGCAGGGGAGTTGAAAAAAGTAAAATCTCTTGCAGATTTGTGGACCTACAGAGTAAATGTTGTAGGGACATGGTTATCGTTGGCCCGGGTTAAATTATGGAGTAATGTGTCAGTAAAGGAAGACACTGCATGACCCTTGGGTGGGGTGGGGGAGGAGGTGGTGTATCCCCAGCAACTTTCATCCAAAAACTGTGAGAGTGCATGTCATTCAAATTGAACCGAGTGAGACCATAGATTTGTAGTGGCCTTTGTTAATTATATACCAATGGGGATCCTCATTAGAATATTTACTTATGCAATCATTGAAATTCAAAGGTTAAAGTTAGCCACTATGTAAGAGAACAAGGAATATTGTATGTATATTATGAATTGCTGTTCATTTAATAATTTACAACGGTTAGGTCTAAATTCAAGAAAACACTACATGTCCAGGCTTGAATGTATATATTCTTAGAATTTTTATAAACAAAAGTCTTAAAGTTATTTTAGAAGCTGGTATATGAGATGCTTTCGGAACAGGCTGATAATGGTTTATATTTAACGGGAGTCTCGTTGATAAATTTATCAGGTCGACACATAAAAATATTTAATGCACTTGATTTAAATTCTGCTGGATATATGTTAGTTGTTATTAATAATCATCTTCAATTCTTTTCCTTTGTCTTTTGCTGTCTGCAATCATCTCTTAATTTTGAATTCGGTCGAATATTATCTGTTTCTCTGCTGCATATCATGTGATACAAATGTTAGCCTGTAAAGAGTTGAAGAGATGTAAAAACAATACAACTATGCAATTATGTAACTACAGATTATCTCAATGAAATCAATAAACGAGATGGAAAAAGAAATAAAATTTTGACATTGATACAAGTTTCATTTTCTACTTCCACTAAAGTGAATATCAAGTCTTGTAGAGAACCTGTTTGCCCACAGGGAACAGTTTATGCATTGCAAAAAGGTTATGCAAAATGAGCAATTTGCTACACTAATGCAAAATATGAATAGGAGGTTTTGCTCCCTTGAGTCATATTAGTAAAATTTGTTCGTAATAAAATTCATAAAACCTAAAGAATGCTACAGAAAAATGTAAACAATAAATTATTCCCTGGACTATACCATAGAAAAAAATATCTCATTTGACTTTTTCTTTTGCAGTGATGCAGAGGGTGCCATTGTCAGGCCTTTACCGACTGCCAAACGGATCCTCACAGAAGCCCAATGCTTGCCACACGTAGTTCAGGTAGTTTTTATAAAACATTCCAGACATTAAACATTATAAACATTACAAACATTGTACCTAGAGCAAATGCAAAGATTGAGCTGTTTAACAACCCTCTCTTATTCAAAGGGGTGAGGTGATTTTGCAAATAATGAACAGATGTCAGACTTCCTTGGGCTGTTTATAATTTTTGTCTGTTTCTATCAATGGACTTGTATAAGCTTGGCAAACAGGTTATGTCGTCGAAAACAGATTCTCGGGTCTGGGGGTGGCAAAGGTCATCACTGTCGCTCTTTTTGTAGCGTTTTTGGCCGCTTCTTTTGGCTGACAAATTGACCAATTGTCATGATCTTACTGTCCCAGAACCTCTTCAGGCTGTACGAAGGTATGTCAGTTAAATTATTCATTGTGACCCTGTTATGTTACAACATGTTACATGTAGCAACCCGAACCATCGTCGAGAGGCACCGTTGCTTTTCCCATAATCCATACCCCCCCCCTCTCAAGTAGAACCACTGGAAAATGTCTTACAAATTATCAGACTAGCCTAAACAAGCATATCTTCAAATTATTTTTTTATTTTTTATTTATTTATTTATTTCTTTTTTTGTCATCATTTTGCGTTCACAGTTACTCCTGACCTTCGACCCCATACTAGTAGAGAAGGTATCTGCAGTACTCCAGTCGATCTGTCAGGATAATCCTCAGCTTCCGAAACTCTACCTGACCGGGGTTTTCTTCTTCATCATGATGTACACAGGGTCCAATGTACTGCCAATCGCATGGTAAAGAATTCCGTCTCTCTTTCTCTCTTTCCTCCCGTTCACCAACTTTTCTCCGAAAAAGAAAACAAAATTTTAAGTTTTGAAAGAGAAAAGAAGATGCTACCTAGAAAAGTAATTTTGATCTCATTTTGTAGATTAAGAGATCTGCTTATTCATGAAATTAGCAAGATTTAATTTATATTTCTTTTCCCCTTTTTTTTCCATTCCAGGTTTTTGAAATATGGTCATATGAAGCAAGCCTTCAAATCAGAGGAGGTATGATAATATAATCAATATTTCTTCTCATATCTCAAGTTTTAATGGACAGTCAGATTTTTTATAACATTGATAACCAAAAAAATTGATAATTTTCAAAGCAAACAGAGCAAAAACTGAATCCACATTTTCGTAAAAAAATAATAAAAAAAAAATTGAAGAAAAAGCGACTGTGCAGACAGTGAAGGAGAAAATCTCTGAAAGTTTCGGAAGAGAAAAGCAACTGGATGTGTTCTGAGAAAAAATTTTAATTGTGTTTTTTTTTATTTTCCATTTAGACTAAAGGTTCTGACATTATTCAGAATAGCATCTTGGGCAACATTCTGCCAGAGGCGATGGTTCATTTCTTGGAAAACCACAGCGCGGAGAAATTTGCGGAGACGTTCCTGGGAGAGTTTGACACACCGGAAGCGATCTGGAACACAGAAATGAGGTACGGGTTGGAGTTGGTTTTCCAAGATTTCTGCATTCTTCGATATCCCAATGCATTCATTATCGGAGACAGCAAACAATTTTTGAAAAACTGCAGCAAAACTTGTTCTTAATTGGTATGATGTCCCATCTAACATTATCCTTAGTTCCCTTCAATTGCATCCTGTTGAATTTTGGAAATTTAAGAATACTATCTTCTGTTTAAATGGTTGCACGACGAAGCCCTGTATCGTCTGTCCGAAAGCAGCCTCTGTCTCGTTGAAAATGAAAGCAATTTATATTTTCATCATTTTCATTCTTTACTCTCTCTCACTCTCAGCCATGAGCTTTGCCGCGAATTCGCGGAATATCTGTGATTTCTTTTCTACCTCGGGGACAAAAACTATTATCCTAACACACTGTAGCATACGCAAACTCGAGCCTATACCATAATTTTTGCAAAGTTCAGTGATTGTTTTTTTACCACAGGCTCATCCCTGCTCTCATTGAATCTTAAATAATCGGTCACCTCTTTGTTTATATTTGTTTCCCACATTAGACGAATGATGATCGAGAAGCTAGCCGCCCATCTCGCCGACTTCACCCCTCGTCTGAGAAGTAACACGAGGTCTCTTTATCAGTATTGTCCCATCCCGGCCATCGGCTATCCTCAGCTGGAGAACGAGCTCTTTGTAAACATCTACTACTTGAAACACCTCTGCGACAAACAGAAATTCCCTGATTGGCCGATCAAAGAACCCGTAAGTCTTGTTTTTTAAAATACAGATTCCATTTTTATTGATAATTAACTCCTTGTCAGCGTAGCCATACTCATTATGGCAATCGTGCCTATTCTGTATGTCGCTGCACCCTTCGCTTTGGAACCAACTTCCATTTCACGTTCGTGACTCTCCCTCCGTTTGTATTTTCAAGAGACAGCTTAAAACATTTCTGTTTGATTCCTAGTTTCTTTTTTTCCCTCGGTTTCCTTTGTCTCTTTCCTATTTTGTAAAGCGCTTTGAAACGCTGTATTAAGCGCTATAAAAATGTAATTTATTATTATGATTTTTCAATCTGCTTCTAATTTATTTTATCTTTTTTTTACCCAGCCATGTAATATTCTTAGATATCTTTATATCACTCCTTCTCATGGTTCCCGAAAACGACATTGAGAGATGATAAAAATATATTTATTCCAAGTGGAAATATTTAGTTTTGATCGTACAATTTTTTCCTTTTATCACAAAATGTCACATTTTATCTTAAATTTTGTACCTTTTTATCTGCAATTTTTTTACCATTATTATTGTATTGTTGGCACAGTATTAGTGGCCACTTTGTTTATTTATTATTATTTATTATTATTTAGTATGTATTTTTATTTATTGATTATTATTTATTTTTTAATTAATATACAGATATTTATTATTATTTATTTGTTATTTATAAATATCGTTTATCATCAATCTATCATCCATCTCCAAGATCAAGTTTTTAAGAGACGTCCTCGAAGAGTGGAAGAAGGAGGTCGAGAAGAAACCGCCGAACCTAACTCTCGAGGAAGCCTACGAAACCTTAAACTTACAGACCGGAGCCGGCGGGTGAGTGACCACATTCCCGTGGTCGTCTGTCATTTACGCCGCGGTCTGAATATTTATGATAAGATGTGCCGAAATGTTGCGTCAACATTTCTGAAAGCGTTTAACGGTGTAGCCGTGGTGTAGAGATATAGACGAGAAGGACACTAAGGCTTCTACTGGATAATTTCATCTATTCAATCCGTGAAAACTATAAAAAAATATATATATATATAAATTCTCTATTAACGTACAAATACATCACAATATAATCAGTAAATCGCAAGCAGCATAAAACATACAAGTAGCTCATAAAGACTAGAAATTGCAACGCAAACCTCAAAGGCGCAACTCAAATAGTTTCTACAATTACACATTTAAAAACTCCATAAACCGCAATAGTTAAAACGTACCTCTTTAGTATCCTTTACTCCTAACGCAAGTCCCGTGACAATCAAAGGTCACACAGTATTGGCATGGATTGCACTGGCTGCCACACCCTGGCACAAGTGACATGTATAATATAAAGTATATAGCAGAATCTGGTCACACAACTAACCCTACGCAGATCAAGAACGCCAGTGAGCTCCCCGATCTCTCCATGCCACATGAAGGAACGACCAAACATTAGGCATGACCTCACACACTGAATAAACATGAGGCACCCTCTCATTGGCCGAGAGGAAACACACTCTCTTACAAACAGATTTCCCTAGCCGCGACAAAATATCAGACGTGCTTAATATGGAAGGTCATCAGCATCACGCCCTCAAATATGCTAGGAAGTCTAATAATGGTCACCGGTGTGCAACTTTGAAAAGCAAATTTACCGTCAAGCTTGAAGCAATTTTTCAAGCTCTGAGACCGTTAATTTTCTTAGTTGACATTCCTAAAATAGGTGGGGGGAATAAGTTTGAGGGTTCAGACCTCGAGGGAAAATATTTTTGGAAAAATGTGAGCAGTTTTATAGTACGCTAACATTGATGATTTTTTTTAAACAGAAACTGTGTTTTCTCAAGATTGTTGCCTAAATTGTGCGATAGTCATTTTAAGGAATGGCAAATGTTTTTTCTCACTATCAAAAACAAACAGATATATTTTCTTAGTGATGACTTTTTCTGTCAGATATGTCTTCATTTTCTTTTCTTAATTTTTTTTTTTTGGCAAAATTCAAAAAAGGACTTGAAATGGATGTTTTACTGGAGGAAACAATGGAAGTAGTAATAAAAAAAAAATGAAATATCGCGTATTCCATATTTTCTTTTAGCCACCCGGAAGCCGTTATCAGAAAGGCTTATTTCAAGATGGCCCAGAAGTACCATCCTGATAAAAACCCAGACGGAAGGGTATGTTTATGGTCACGTCAATATTAGAATGATTTTGCATAGATACTACGTTTGGAACTATTTACTTAATTCTTAACATTTTTTATTTTTTTACTAAGTTTAGGGTTCTATTTTTTATCGTTTAGTATTGGGTGTTTATTACTATCTGTTTTAGGCTTTTACAATAATTGTCTTACTGTAGTATAGTTTCTCATACTTATTTATATTTAAACATTGACTATGATTTACTCTTTTGTGCATTTTGTTATTTTTTTTTAAAACTGTTTTACTATTTACATACTTCTGAATTTGTTTTGGACTATATGCGTTCAGGGTACTTTTTTTATGTAAATATTTTTTTTTATTATCGTTTAGTATGGGTGTGTTTTATATTGTTGCTTTAGGCTTTTACATTTTATGCCTTATTGGTTCTATATATTTAATATTTAGGTTTTTGTTACTATTTGGTTTTAGGTTTTACATTTGTAAAGCGCTTTGAGCAGCTTTGCTGATTATGCGCTATATAAATATTACTTATGATTATTATTAATATTAGGCTTCATATTATAATATCTTTGAGGGGTAATGAAGCAACGGGTTATGCTTATAACAAACAGCACATTATGTACGTACATAGCAAAGAGACTAGTGGAATAAATTCTGCCTGTACCGAAACAAATTTGCAAAGTAAATGATGAAATCTGCAGCTCCGGGAATCCATTTGTTCCGTTGTTCTATCTGTATGGAACCATTCGTTGAGAATTTGTTAATGACATTTGAGTCACAAATTAAAAACAAAATTATCTTTCTTTAAAGCACTATCACCCTGGGGGTGGGGAGTGTTGGGGGGGTGGTCTGCAGCATCAATCAATCCAGGCTGTGTAGGACATTAATCTGTTGTGCTCTGCAAATTCACAGAAGATTCTCTGCAGTTTTCTGTTAATAATTCATTTTTAATAATTTCTATTGTTTGATATTTGTTCAGTCTTGCTGCAGGGGATTATGCAGTGGCTACAATTTTTTCTTTTCAACACGGTGATTTAAGTGTTAAATAATTTTTCTGTTTTTTGTTCTTCAAGATGTCTTCGAAGGCAGAAAACAAGTGTTAAATCATGTCTCTGTTTTGTTCAGGTTGTCTTCGAAGGCAGAAAACAAGTGTTTATAATTTCTTTGTTTTGTTCAAAATGTCTTCGATGGAGAAAACAAGTGTTTATAATTTCTGTTTCGTTAGGATGTCTTCGAGGCAGTAAACAAGTGTTAAATAATGTCTTTGTTTTGTTCAGGATATCTTCGAGGCAGTGAACAAAGCCTACGAGTTTCTATGCAGCAAGTCTTCCAAAACGACAAGCGGTCCTAATCCCGATAACATCGTCCTAATCC
Source organism: Apostichopus parvimensis (assembly GCA_000934455.1). NCBI lineage: Eukaryota > Metazoa > Echinodermata > Holothuroidea > Aspidochirotida > Stichopodidae > Apostichopus > Apostichopus parvimensis. Next base: position 8,544 of record KN891257.1, read on the forward strand.
TAAGGGCCCAGAGCATACTGTTCAGTAGATTTCAAGAAGGTAAGTGATATTTCCTTTTAAGTTCGTTATTCCCCTTTTTTGTTTTTCATTGTTTCAGTTTTTTTAATTTTGTTCATTAAAAAATTCTGGCGAGATGCCAAACTATGCGCTACAAAGAGCCCTGCCATCCCGACCACTTGCCTCTGCTCTCTAGCTGAAATCAAATTAATTTTAATTAATTAATTACCAAATTAATTTTTCAGTATTGTCTTATTTCAAGATGCCAGAACCCTCTTGAACAGAGCCGAAAATCCACATGCCATTTGATCGGATTTGAACGTAAAATATATACTCGTTCGGCTGTTCAGTAGCAAAAATTGACCACTTTCTGTGGTATTGTCTACCATGCAATTGTAGCTCCTTTTTTTGTACAAACTGTTATGTATTTATTCTTTGTCCCTCATGTCCCTCCCCCCCCACACACATCCCCTCCTTCCCACCGTGACTCCCTCTAAATCCGGGTTGTTTTTGTCTGTCCAGCTGACATGCTGAGGACAATAATAGCTTGCTTGTTGCCCTATCTTATTACCCCATCCATTATCTATTCAATCACCCCCCTTTCTCCCTCCCCCTCCACATCTTTCCAATAGCATTCATCATTCACGTCAAATCCCTTTAAAAAATTCCGACTTTCGTTGCTCTCGATTTTCGGTTTAAATGTAAAAGACTTCAAATGATGAGATGATTCAATGTATTCATGTCTTTCATATTTCCTTCTTTTAAAACACCCCCCTCCCGCCCCCTTCCCCTCAAGTCCTGGAGCCGTACAAGTACGCCGGTTACCCTATGCTGATCAAGACGATCCGGATGGAGACCCACGACGACGCTCTGTTCTCCAAGTCCGTCCCCCTGCTGATAGCCGCCACCGATCTGGCCTACCACACCGTGAAGTGCTCCGCACTGAATGCCGAGGAGCTACACAGGGAAGAGGGCATCGAGGTGAGTCTGCGGTTGGGATTAAATAATAAAATGGGGATTAAAAAATCTAAGAGTTAGAAACAAAATAAAGAAATTTGTGAATAATTGGCATTTATTGCTAAAAGTATTCAACCCCGATACACATCACACAGGAGTTACTTCCATCAGAGAAGTCTAACTCATATTCACAGATCTCATAATTTGGCCTTCCTTTACAAGTGCAATAGCAAATCAGGTGTATTGGTGGGGGAGGGGGTGGAGGTCGTGGGAGGGGAGGGAAGGGGGAGATCTTTCGCTGTTTTGACACCCTTGTATTTGGACTAAATCACCTCTCCAAATCAGATTTGAGTATCAGTAAGTTTACGATGAAACTTAAAAGCTTACTAAGTTAGTGATCAAGGCTTTTAATGACATCTCGTAATTCTTCTAATTATTTTTTATCCATTTTGACTTCTTCTGTTGTTCTCTCGTCTTCATTTTGAACAGTCTGGCATGGTGCATATATGTGGGCATTATAAATCCTTCATCATTATTATTTATGATTATTATTATTATTTTATTTTTTATTTTTTATTTAAAAAAAAAAAATTTCCTCCGTTTATTTCAACTATACATTAATATACAAATAACGTATCCATTCAAATATAGCAAAATTTAAATAACAATGAAGTTGATTATTATTATTATTATTATTAATATTATTATTTATATTATTATTATTATTATTGTAATAATTAATTATTTATATTATTATTATTATTGTTGTTGTCGTCGCTGTTGCTTTTCACCGATGCAGTTATTGCATTATCCTGCATTAATCAAAGAGGACTGTGTTTCTGACGGTGGTATTACCGTATAGTTTGACACTAATATCAGACCATCCCTGATCCAATCCCAATACCCAAAACTCTCCATACCACCGAGTCCCCTATCTCACGGTCCTTTTCTTCAATAGGCTCTGCAAGAGGCTCTCGTTCGTTGCGGGACGCACATCGGATCCATGAGCTCACCCGACGAGATGGCCGTGATGGTAAGAAATGAATATTAATCAAAATTTTGCTGTAATATCATTTTATAAGTTAATACAATCGGGTGCAATGTCTAGTATCTATTTCCATCGGTACCTTGCTAGAAACAAAGAACAAAAAAGCCTGTGCTGTAGTATTGTCACCACTTTATGCAATCTGTAAGCTCCAGTACTTTCTGATTGAGATATAAGATTACAAGACTAATCGATTCCCGCTTGTCGTGCTTGGATCGTCCGTCGCAGAATTGCTGTAGAGCCATACAGAGTTGAAAGATTTGCAAAGCCTCGACATTTCTGCCATGTCGGAGTAATACAATTTGTTGTTGGACATGGTCCCGCTGAGAATTTTGATATTTTAATAAGGCAGAACAATGTCCTCTAATCACATGACTGCAGACGTGTAGAGGCGAGGGTTTTCCGGGTATGTGTCGGTCTTCCAATACTGCCTGTTTGGGGGTTTATCAGGCATGAGCTTTTTTCCGCAATTCGCGGAATATCAATGTTTTCTTTTCTACCTCGGGGACAAAAACTATTATCCTAACACACTGTAGCATACGAAAACTGGAGCCTATACCGTAATTTTTGCAAAGTTCCGTGATTTTTTTTACCCTAGGCTCATCCCTGGTTTATGGAGTCCACAATAACTTTGCTGAAGTAGCGCTTCTTACAATTGATGTCTTACTGTTCCAGTTTTGTTTTTTTGCTTTGTTTCTGTTGACAGGTGGTGGAGAATGTCATCAGGTGTTTTGCAGTAACTGCCCAATTTGAGAGCTGCAGGGACAGGATCACAGAAATACCCAGCATCATCAAAGAAATATGCCGTACGCTCTCATATAAGGTAACAACTCGGAACAATTCGTCTCCTTCCTTTGATCTAAACCATTGATTCAATAAAAATTAAAGCAAAGTTTAAGCAGAAAATGTGGTGTATTGAATGTAGTGTTGCGAATGCGATGGCAAAACTTAAAATGATTAAAATAAAAATAACATAATATACTATATATAAATGTTTAAAAATTAAATAGTTAATAATGT
>KN891257.1:11612-21612 GCA_000934455.1 Apostichopus parvimensis
TAAAAAGTCAATAATCGCGAATAAGTAAAAAGTGGTAAAAAGCTGAAAAGGGCGCCAGCAGTCCATTTGAGTCCGTCAGGGGGGGCATCCGCCCCCTCTGACTGTATGGACACTCCGCCACTGAGTACTATGCTAGAAACAAAGAACAAGAATGCCTGTTCTGTAGTTCATCACCACTCTATGCAATCTGTAAGCTAAAATACTTTCTGATTGAGATATAAGATTACAAGACTTATCGATTCCCGCGTGTCGTGCTCCGGATCGTCCGTCACAGATTGCTGTTAAACCGTACAGAGTTGAAATATTTGCAAGCCTCGACATTTCTGCCGTGTCGGAGTAATACAGATTAATTTGTTGTTGTACATGTAACATGGTCCCGCTGAGAATTTTGATATTTTAATAGGTAGAACAATGTCCTCTAATCACATGAATGCAGACGTGTAGAGGCGAGGGTTTCCGAATATGTGTCGGTCTTCCAATACTGCCTGTTTGGGGGTTTATCAAGCATGAGCTTTTTCCGCGAATCCGTGATTTCTTTTCTACCTCGGGGAAAAAACTATTATCCTAACACACTGTAGCATACGCAAACTGGAGCCTATACCGCAATTTTTGCAAAGTTCTGTAAATTTTTTTTACCCCAGGCTCATCCCTGGTTTATGGAGTCCACAATAACTTTGCTAAAGTAGCGCTTCTTATAAAGTACATTTGATGGCTTACTGTTCCAGTTTTTTGTTTTCTGTTAACAGGTGGTGGAGAATGTCATCAGGTGTTTTGCAGTAACTGCCCAATTTGAGAGCTGCAGGGACAGGATCACGGAGATACCCAGCATCATCAAAGAAATATGCCGTACCCTCTCATATAAGGTAACAACTCGGAACAATTTGTCTTTTTCCTTTGATCTAAAACCATTGATTCAATAAACATTAAAGCAAAGTTTAAGCAGAAAATGTGACTTATTGAATGTAATGTTGCGAATGCGATGGCAAAACTTAAAATGATTAAAATAAAAATAACATAATATACTATATATAAATGTTTAAAAATTAAATAGTTAATAATGTGATCATACCAGAAATTATAATTTATATATATTTTTTTGAATTATTATTGGTAATTTGCTTAAAGGTGATGAGTTAAATTCAACAACGGTCATAATTTCCTAAAAGTGGTGTAAAGTTGTCAACATTAAAAGTTCTTCTTAAAGAAACAAAGTAGGGAAAAATCACTAAGTATGTTAGAATTTGGGTTAGTATTCTATAATTGCATAATTTCATAATCTATAAAATGATCTAATAATGGTTGGTGCAGTTAAAGTAGGAAAACAAGAAATTGGGAAAGAAAGATTGAAAGATATTGAAATATACCCCTGCCCCTTCTCCTCCTCCCCCCTCTACCCCCCTCTCGCCCTGAAAATAACCCACACTTTAACATCTGTTTGTTTGCTTGTTAACCCAATCAGAATCTGCCAAGGCTAGCTTCCGCCTCTGCTCAGTGTGTGAGTGCATTCGCAGTAGATCAGTACCTGCAGAACCACTTACAGAAAGCTGGCGTCGTCTGGCATCTACTGCTCTATCTCTTCCAGTATGACTTCACCCTGGAGGAATCAGGCGTGGAGACTAACGAAGAAACCAACCAACAGGTACTAAAGTAGCCCCACCCCACCCTATCTGATGCCACTCCCATTTATCCCCCCCCCCCAACAGGTGTTAAAATAGTTTGTTTGGTTCATATCTGACAGGGACTGACCCCCTCGACACCCTATTGATGCCACTTCCATCTACGCCACTCCCCCCCCCCCCCGACACCCACAAAGACTTTATTCATGTTGCATGGTATTTTGAAGAAACTTGTTTGTAAGTCCTTTTAATTTTTCTAGAAGGGTTTAGAAAATTTTGGTGATGAATGAAAGTAACAAAAAATTTACTATGGAAAAATGAGAAAATTTTCGAGAAATGGGGAAGGGTAATTGTTCCTTTTGAATTTCCTTGATATTTTAGCTGTGGATTGATAGATTTTAATATGCATTAACTGATTTACTTTTGACATTTTTAATACCAAACCCGCCTCTGTTCTTCACCACCTTTTTTGTTTTGTTTTTAACGCAAAAGGTCGTGGCTAACAACCTGGCCATACAGAGCTTTCTGGCGCTGGCCAGATTGGGGGGATTCCAATCGGGGGAGGAAGCAACTCCAGAGAATATCGTGATCAAGAAGTGTCTTAGCTCTCTGTTGACGCCGTATCTCGCTAAACAGCTCAGTTCAGGCGGTACACATGCTGTAAGTTTCACCGTCGGTCAGCCCCTTATGCTTTGGTAGCTGTAGTAATAATATAAACAATAATAATCATATTTATCATAACCGCATGTATGCATAATATAGCTATACAAAAGAAAAAAAATGGCTAAACGGCTCATCTATTCTAAGGGTTGCTGTTACGTTTATGCAGACCACACACACTGTAACGTAGCTCTGCTCAGTTGGCACACCCACTTGATGGGTGGATCCAGGAATCTTGGGGTCCTTGAAGTGAGCTTCCACTCAAAGTAAGGGGGGATGGGGACGCTCCCAAATAAGAAAAAAATTAAATTTTAGATGTGAAATGGTCCATTCTGAGGCATATCTAAGGTACAAAATATTTCTATAATTCCGTCTACACACAAGGTTGTGCTAGTAAATACCTCATCCTCTTGTGTGGGCTTGAAAACACCCCCCCCCACCCATTCCCCTGGATCCACCCCTGTGTCCCTGGATCCACCCCTGTGTCCCTGGATCCACCCCTGTGCCCCTGGATTCAACCCTGTTCTGTGACTCACTTTTCAATCTCTTTCCCTTGGTAGTAGATATTGCAATTTTTACGATCAAATTGTTTGTTAAGTCAAAACCTCATTTCAAGCAGTGTATTTACATTGCAGTGTATTTACATTGCAGTGTATTTACACAGTGTATATACACTGCAGTGTATTTACATTGCAGTGTATTTACATTGCAGTGTATTTACATTGCAGTGTATTTACACTGCAGTGTATTTACATTGCAGTGTATTTACACTGCAGTGTATTTACACTGCAGTGTATTTACACTGCAGTGTATTTACATTGCAGTGTATTTACATTGCAGTGTATTTACACTGCAGTGTATTTACATTGCAGTTTATATACACTCCAGTGTATTTACACTGCAGTGTATTTACATTGCAGTGTATTTACATTGCAGTGTATTTACACTGCAGTGTATTTACACTGCAATGTATTTACACTGCAGTGTATTTACATTGCAGTGTATTTACATTGCAGTGTATTTACATTGCAGTGTATTTACACACTGCAGTGTATTTACATTGCAGTGTATTTACATTGCAGTGTATTTACACTGCAGTGTATTTACATTGCAGTGTATTTACATTGCAGTGTATTTACATTGCAGTGTATTTACATTGCAGTGTATTGCAGTGTATTTACATTGCAATGTATTTACATTGCAGTGTAAATACACTGCAATGTAAATACACTGCAATGTAAATACACTGCAGTGTAAATACACTGCAGTGTATATACATTGCAGTGTATTTACACTCCAGTGTATTTACACTGCAGTGTATTTACATTGCAGTGTATTTACATTGCAGTGCATTTACATTGCAAGTAAATTACATACTGAGAAAGAAAAAATAACTGGAATGGCCTGCACTTAACATTTTTCACTTTTTTGGGGGGGTTGTTGCTATACTTTGACACATTCGCCACACTAACGGTTTTAATTTCAATCATCCATTGCTTGTAGTATTATAACCTAATCCATGCATTTAGTTTCACTCATGTGCCTACCTGTCATATTAATATCTTCATTATTGCTACATATACATATATATATAAATATATTTACAACTAACCGCACACAATGCTTTATTCAACAGTATTTTGATAATAGCACTCCTGGAGATAAAGTTTATGAGGTCAGTGCATTTTAAAACAAATGTGTGTGTTTGTGGAATTGCAATCATCACAGATTGAAATTGATATGATGATTCTGGTTTTTTATGGCTGGGGAGCAAAATGAGGGGGGTCGTCTTAATGGAGAGCTACATCGGGATACAACCGGAGTTATTCTTCAAATGTTTACCTTTTAACGTAACGTGATATAGACGATTTTCATATATTGAAATACCTCACCTTCCTACTTACCATTACCCTCCTCCTCCTCTTTACCCTCTCCAATTCACCCATGGCAAACCTTCCTTGACTCATGCACCCTCCATTTCACCTCCTCCCCTTCACACACTTCCCTCTCTACTCAACCCACCTCCCCCTCAACCCCCCCCCCCTCAATTTCAACACTGCTTGAGTTAGTCCTGTGTATACCTGTTTATGCCATTTATCCTGACTCTTACCACTCTTAACTGTGCTATCTATAACCAGTGTGAGTGCTTTGTTATACTTCAACTATGCATGCCATCTTCCCAATGTTTGGTTCAATTTTTACCCCGGTAGTATTCCAACAGTCTTCACCACCTTATGTGTATTCCTATAACTCTACTGGTTCTTGGTGGTGCATGTCATTTTGTATTTTATTTCTTTTGAACAATTTTGAACCTGGCAGTACTTCATCACTCTTACTTTCCTTTCCTGCCCCCCTCTTTGTGTGTACCTATGACCCTAGTGGTACTCATCCCCCAATATATTGCCATCTTTGTGTATCAACTTTGACCCTAGTAACTACTTCAATGTTCACTTCCTTAGTCACACCTAGTTGGTGTATCCACCTAGTCAATCATTTTGCATCCCATTTTAAAGTGTTTGCATGTTGACCCTAGTAGTACTTCAACACACTTTTCTACCTTAAATATGTTTACCTATCAGTGTCCCGATTAGAAGGACAGTGTCCCGATTAGAAGGACAGTGTCCCGATTAGAAGGACAGTGTCCAGATTAGAAGGACAGTGTCCCGATTAGAAGGACAGTGTCCCGATTAGAAGGACAGTGTCCAGATTAGAAGGACAGTGTCCCGATTAGAAGAGCAGTGTCCCAATAAGGACAGTGTCAGGATTAGAAGGACAGTGTCCCGATAAGAAGGACAGTGTCCCGATAAGAAGGACAGTGTCCCGATAAGAAGGACAGTGTCCCGATTAGAAGGACAGTGTCCTGATTAGAAAAACGTGGAGAGTAAGGTGCTGGTGGCGGAGGGGGAGAATGAGGGAGAAGGAACCATACGGTACAATGCCGTACGGTACGATGCCATTCGGTACGATACCGTTTCATGAAGGCTGCTTCCGCCAGAACGGTGTTTCAGCTAGTTAGTCATTAGACCTTACTGGACCAGTGGAGACGGAATTATAGATGACACTCGCATAGTTCTGGAAAGAAAAGATCCCACCAGCTGCATATCATTTTCCATCCCCAACATCGACAGTTCAATTCTAACCATTTCTCGTTCCCTGAAAAGTGAGACAGTTTCTTTTTTCTTTGAACCCTTCACAGGTGCTTAAACTTCTTAACAACAACACAGAGAATCCTTACCTTATCTGGGATAATTCTACCAGGGCTGAGCTGACTGAATTTGTATCCAAACAACAGGAAGTTTCTCTAGCTGAGGTAAGAAGACCAGTTTCCCACCCACCACTCAAAGAAATGATCAGACGTGGCTGTTAAAAGTCTAGTTTTCATTTCTTCAAGTAGGAAACTTTAAACTTGGAACCAAAATTCTTTCAAAAGTTCCATTTTGATCCCATTTCTTGTGTGGTGTGGAAATCAAAATATTTCATTCTTGCGGATACAATGCAAGGTTTATCACATCGTTATTCGGTGGCAGCAGGCGCGTAGCCAAGGGGGGGGCAAAGGGGCGACCGCCCCCCCCTTGAGCATATTTTTTGTGTATGTTTTAATGGATAGTTTTCAATGCAGAATCTACGGCTCTGATAGTTTGCCTACAGGTTCGCCCCTCCCTTGGCAAATTCCTGGCTACGCGCCTGGGTGGCAGTCCCTATTTAACCGTCTCAACACAGTACCTTTGCTCGATGTTCGATCAAAGAACCCAGGTTTATTCAGTGCAGTCCAGAGGGTGGAAAGAATGCACACATTTTTTACCCTATTGAGTGTATAGGTGTGTTTCATATAAGCAAAAACCTTAAAAAAAACTTTAAAAAAAAACCAATTTTTTATCTTTCAGGGTGAATCGGATCCAGATATCGCAGACCTTTTTGTCTATGCTGCACATTCCTCAGAGCTCATCATCGGCGACATCTTTGTCCGTGTTTACAATGAGCAACCAACATTCCTTCTAGAAGTAAGTTTTACCTGTTGAGAATCATAAAATTGTTCTGTTGGTGCTAAAAACAAAACATGGTTGAATTAAATCACAGTATTTAGTATAGTGGTGATAGGTATTGTTATGTTAAAAATATAGGTTTAGTTTTGAGCTTGTCATAGACGACATCTTTGTCCGTGGTTACAACGAGCAACCAACATTCTTTCTAGAAGTAAGTGTAACCCGTTGAGAATCATAAAATTGTTCTGTGGTGCTGAAACAAAACAGGGTTAAATTAAATCACAGTATTTAGTGGTGATAGATCTTGTTACGTTACAAATATAGGTTTAGTTTCGAGCTTATCTTCGGGGACATCTTTGTCCGTGTTAACAACGAGCAGCCAACATTCTTTCTAGAAGTAAGTTTTACCCATTGCGAGTTGTATAATTGTTCCCATTTTTGCTATAAAACAAAAATAACGTTTCAATTAAATCACATTATTTAGTGGTGATAGGTATTGTTACATTATAAAGATAGGTTCTAGTTTCATTACAATGTAGTTAAATGCATTTCTATTTTGATCTTACAGGACCCTACATCATTCATTGTGAAATTACTTGATTTCCTTGGAACTCAAGCTCAGGTAAATGTTTTATTTTGGGGGTTGGGGTGGTGGTGGGGGTGTGAGGGTTAAAATGGGGGGAAGAGAAGGAGAGGGTAGGGAAGGGGGTAAGGAAGGGGGTAGGGAAGGGGTAGGAGAACTGGGATGGAGAGTATGTTAATCGTGTAGATACATAGCAGAATGTGATAGCTTACATGAATGGCATCTCGGGAGCTCGGAAAAGATTTGACCAGATTTGGGACAGAGCCTCTTCATGGATTCCACCGGGGGATACCCAGAAACCTGGGTAATATCAACTGATAAGATTTAGATAATGGAATAAACGAAAGGTTGTCACATTCAGTATTATTATTATGATTTTGTGAATATAAATGCGGTTTTGGAAGGAAGATCAGTGTATTGGTTTTGCGTTTTATGTGTATATTATATGAGACTTTATAATGTGAGAAGTAAATATTAAATCCCCCACTCTCTCCCCCCCCCCCCACCACCACCACCACCATCACCTCAAGAAAACTCCCAAACACAACAATATGGGATATATTCGTAACATGATATATCTTGAATGGTATTGGAACATAAACCGTATTTATTCACAAGTATTTCTGAAGTTAAATGTTGGGCCTTGATATTGGGTGGGGTGTGGGGGAAAGTGGGGTGGTTTGGGAATTTGGGTAGATCACTTGTTGAAGTTACTTTTATACATTGTCCTGTTTATTGTTAGCTAGCCTTATTATTATTGCTTTTTCTGGAATTATTTATTAATCTTATCTATCTATTTATTTATCTATCTATCTATTTTTTTTTTATGTACAGTATTTGCATTCCCTGAAGGCTCTCTCATCTAAGGAGATCAACGCCAACACCCAAACCACCCAGCAAGCCGAACGTCTCCAACAGAGCGAGATGGCCATGGAAGCCGTAGCTAATGTCATCAAGAGTAGTCCAGGTGGGTGTTCTAGTCTCATAATCTACTTGATGAGTTCAAGCACATTTATAGAATAATTCAGTAAGATGCAGAGAAAGATGGGGAGGGGGTCAGGGGGGGCGTCAGAAATGTCTGGGGTAGAGGGAATCATGGATATCTTGAAACAACGATGCTCTGATGACAAGTCTTCTAGTTTCTCTTGTTTAGTTTCTCAAAATAAAATAAAACTGTTAGCAAACTGCTTATCCACTAGAGAGCCTGTGTAAGAGAATGTGTAAAAGTAAGTTGGTCTGACGTTTTGATCCTAGCAGGATCTTCTTCAGAGGCTAAATGACAAGTAACAGTAACAGAAGGGACAAAAACACACACAGAATACAGACAGATTAATGAGCATGGTGAACACAAAGAAATAGATGTAAGGGGATTAGTAGACAAGGGATGGAGAGAAGAAAGAAACCAGCAGGGGAAGAGGAGAAGTAGGAGATAAACAGTGGAGGGAAAAAGAGAGGATTAAGGGAAGGGGGTAGGGAATAAACTGGAGAAAGACAGTTTCTCGACAGACAGACAAGTCCTATACGTGTTTACCTATGTAAGCATTTGTCGTCACGTGACAAGGAAAACAGATAATCTCTTTTAGGTTTGTAAAGAAAATGTTTGAAGTTATTTCGAGCAAATGTTTGGTGAAACAAGCCAAAGAGGATGAAATGTTGCTTTGATGGGGGGATAGATTGCGGCTGTGGGAAACGGTCTCTGTCAGGTGAGATGGAAATATGGAAACAAATTTTTTAAATGAAATTTAAAAAAAATGATTTATGGTTTGCAGGTCATTTATAAGAAAGGGTCATTGTTTCTACTTCTCTCTTTGTATTCTTTTGTTGAATGGTGGTGTGTTTTTGTCGAAATTGTAAGATTCAATTTGGTTTAAACTGTTTCTTCTGTTTTTTTTGGGTTCATACAGGAACGGAAATTAAATGCAACGGCTGCTACAAGTTACTCTTCTCACTGTTAGCGATACCAGGAGCGAACCGACTTAAAGTGCTAGATTTAGAGGTGAGTAAAACAAAAATAGAAAAAGAAACCTAAGAGCATAGATCAGTTAGTTTAAAATAAATAGTTTAATCACAATTCATTTGGAATAATTGTAAAATAAAGCTTTTGTCCTTTCATGTGAGTCTGAGACTCTAGACCCCGTATTAGACCGACCGCAGCATGACAGGTGTTTGCGAAATAATCGGTTGACAAATTCTTTTCTTTTTCTGGAAAACCGTTAATTGTGTGAATTTTATTCAAGATATCAGCTACTAGAAGAAATCTAAATCAGGCGTGGGGGAAAATTATGCAAATGTGTCCCCCTTTTGGAAGTCCTTAGTTAAAGTGTATTTTCATCCCATCATTTTCCAGGGCCCCCAAATTGACCCCGGGCCCTTGTGTTGGAGTTCACTTGCCCTCCCCCCACCCCCACCCCTAAAAAAAAATTGGACAGAATTTGCAGGTTGTCATGTTGTATAAATTTCTTGAAAGTTTGAATTATTTTGGGCCAAAAATCGCTGGGGTATTGTAACAATTTTTCGGTTAATACTTTGGTACTGTATGAGTGGAATGTGATGTCTTCTTGCCTTGATCATGTGACATCATCAGGAGCTACGATAAACATGCTCACATTTCATTCGCCGATCCATGAATTCTCGAAGGGCTGAACGCAAATATTCTCAGACAAAGCAGTGCATTAGAAAACAGCGAGGAATGCACATGCACATCTGAAAGACATTCTCGGCTGATGTTTGGTATCAAGAAAATATTTGAGCAGTGGGGGGTGGGGCGGGCAATTGGGGCCCCCCTCGCTGGATTCGCACCTGCGGTTTCAGTTAAATGTATGCACAATGTAAGACCAAGCTACCTCACCAACTTGTTTCAGCTCCGACCATCGTCCACACGCTCACTTCGCTCTAATTCATCACTGATGTTACTCATCCCTAGAGTAAAAACACAGACTTACGGCTTGAGAACGTTCACATCCAGTGCACCGTGCCTGTGGAACTCATTTCCAGAACATGTAAAAATGTGCAATACTGTGAACGGTTTCAAATCAGCTCTCAAAACATATCTCTTCACCAAAGCATATATGTTACAATTGTTATGATTTTGTTAAGCGCTACGTGAATTATTTCATAGTTTGTTTGGCGCTTTATAAAAATTATGTATTATTATTATT
>KN891261.1:23764-34941 GCA_000934455.1 Apostichopus parvimensis
CCAGGTGAAAATGCAAAATTATTTACAAAATGGAGTGGGTGTTGAAGTGTGCTATATTGCACCAAATTGCATATGAGGCCACCTGGAAATGCAAAAAATTTCCAAGGGGGACACCCCTCCCCTTACACCCCTCCCCCAGGCCAGCCATCAGTTTTCAGCCCCCCCACTCAAATGTACCTTCCTACGCCACTGTTAGAGCATGTATGAAAATTGCAAAACTTCCATTTTAATATTGGTATATTGTTATAGAATATATCCCAATATAATGTATTAACAATAACCTTCTCTAGTGCAGACCTGCCAGCAGCTCTTCAACAAAATAAACTCTGTTTTGTATCACTGCATGAATCATGCCTGGCTGTCCACAAAAACTTAATGGCCAATGGTTAGCATGACTGAATACAATATTTCTACTCTAAACTAAATCTTTAAAATATTTTTTTTAAGCTTAAAATAAAAATAAAGGTTTTTAAAAGTTTTAAAGAGTATTTTGGATTAATAAAAGAGCCGTTTTTTAAGTAAAGGTTTTATAATGGTTTTAAAGGTTTCGCTGGGAGGTCTGAAAGTGTTTATGAAGGGAACTTGCGAAGCAGAGCCGGGGAGGGGGTGGGGGGGAGGGGGTAAGGTTACCAACTGAATGGAGACGACATAGACAGAAGAAACAGACAGAAGAAAGCACCACTCCGAGATTAGCTCGATCTATTAATTATCGCTTGTGAGGGTAGGAAGAACAGCCTCAGACCAGATAATTAGGCAATAACCGCTGCAACAAGAGTGCTCTCACCAAGGCAACATCCATGCAAACCGATACAACAGTTAACCTCACCAGGACGGTTCTCCAAAAGGGAAAATATTACTTCATTATCATCGACTCTGTCACTGGGTCCCTACGTATACTCGATCATGTTCAGCCTTTCCGAGCGTGCAACCTGATCAAGTTCAGTCAGAGAGCGTGCTTGGCCTACCTCCAATGACAGTAGTGCAGTATACAATGTTATGACTCATGATTGCACCGTTGGAAGAATATTCTAGCAAATTAAACCTTTCTCCAGCAAAAGCTGGTCCGATAACATTGAAATAGGCAGCTCTTCCTTAGAAACTACGTCCAACCAAAGCTAAAGCCAACAAGTTACATTAACACTGGGTAACTCGCAACAAACAGAGGACAATTCCCAGACACCCTGCCTATCTGGAGGAGGCGAGGCAAAGGTCTCCACATGCAAATAACAATGAGTGACTACTACATGAACATCTAATAACTTACCGACTATGTAGGTGTGGCCTAATCAGTGCACTTCATTTACATCTGCAATTTCTTAGTCATTGATGTATTCATTCAGCACACGACATGAGGGCTGTATGTATGTATGCATTTTAAAGACTCATGTAGTTTGTCACGCCTTTAATTCCATACCTGATTTGGATGCTACGTGCAGAATGCTGTCTCCAGCCATGAGGAGAGGATTTAGGTCAGAGATGGGGCTTGCTGTCATGATATTCCCACCTATACACTAAAAGGAGGTAAACAAATAATTTTCATAATTTTGTGTTAGATAGAGAAAACCAAGCAAATAGTACTATCTTTTGGTCCATTTATATTGTTTATTTTGTTTATTTATTTGTTTTATCACAAAAAAATACAATGTGAAAGGAAGTCTTCTATAAAGCCTGCATTGGCTTAACAGAGTAGAAGACTCCCTGGTAAAGAAGAAAAATACAGTATAATACAAGTTGAATGAGCAGAATGATACAGATACTTTAAGGAGTAATAACTAAACAGGATAACATTGTCCTAGTTCATAAAGTATTTATAGCTATACATGTAATTATTTAATATAAATATAGCATAAAGACCGTATTAGTATGTTGTGATGATGTCTTTTCTTAAATACTTCTTAAATAAACTCAACAACTTTTTGGTCTTTAAATTATCTGAAAGGGAATTCCATGTTTTAATTATACGGTTATGAAAGCTATAGGCTCCTATAGTGGTACGGTAAAAATGGCGATGTCCATTATAAGTATGTCTCGTTTGACAGTGATAAAAAGTTTAGTTACTATTAATAAAACTGTTTAAATTTTCCGGCAGTAACCCATTCCATGATTTGTAAGCAAAAGCCGCAAGCTTCATTTTGATGATATCATCGAGTTTAAGCAAGTTTAGTTTCTTGGAAAGCGGATTAGAGTGTTCCCGTGGTGTGGAATGGGTAATGTGACGAATAGCTCCTTTTTGGAGTTTGCTAAGGTGATCAAGATTCACATTGTGTCCCAGACCAAATATCTGTACAGTATGTTGACAGGTGTACAGAGAAAGAAAATGAGAAAGAAAATCAAATATTAGCAAACAGAATAAACCTGACAGATATATAGGCCAAATCTACTGGCAAACGTCAGACCAGAACAAGCAAACACCAGACCAGTACTAGTAAACAACAGACCAGTAGTAATCTTCATGCAGGCCAGCATTGCAGGTAAACACCAGTACCAGCAAACATCAGTACTGGCAAACATGACCCAATGATACCTGTGCTAGCAACATCAGGCCAGTTCTTGCAAACCGCAGGCCAGTCCTAGGACATACCTGGCCATAACTAGCAAACACTAGATCACCACAACTGCACACACAAGCACAGTACTAGCAGACATTTACCTTCCATCAGCTATAAATCAAACATCACTACTGAATGTAATTCAGGGATAATTTAGTGACAAGTATAATGTAACGTGGAGCACACAATGCATGATGGTATTTAGAAAGTAATTAATGTCAGACAGTCGAATATAACTACAACATCTAGAATCTAATTTCAGGAAAAATGTCAGGTACAACATTAGGAGGAGTATGTCATAAAAGGTCATATATTACACATTGTTAGGCCTTTTCCCAACACCAAAACTCCATACATGTACAAGGAATCAAATCCAAGTATGATATAGACACAGATCTGTATGTTGTACTGTACTAGACATTAAGTTCATATACACCCACTTAAAGTTTGTGGCAAATGTTAATATTATACAGCTGCAAAGCTCAAATTTGTAACATTCATAAAACTTACCAAAGCACATGTAAGGCTTTCAACTTATCAGTATATGCGACATATCAGTAAAATTCATCCAAAGTTTCTTATCAATTTTATCTGACCAGACTTCACTAGAGCATATATTGTAGCTTAACCTTCACTGAACCAGAATTAAACTGAACTTTGTTAACTGCTTTTCAATAGATGATAATTTAAATACAACAGATGTGGCTTGATATAAACTGTAAGATCAGTGACATCCTAAGACAGGTATAGTGTTAAGTAAGAAAATCTCCAATGTCCAGATTAATGTTAGTAAAGCCACACAAAATGTACTCTCGGGAAGACCGTAAGTCAAGTACAAAATAAGCCATAAGGTCACATGTTATGTCAGGTTTGATGTACCTAAGGCTACGTCAACTCATGTCAGGAATGAAATCTACTAGGCATAAGTTAACAGCAGGTATGAACTAATAAGGTTAACATCACAACACCTTATGTATATCATTAAGGCGGGCTCACATGCAAAATGTCTCGTTAAGTGGTACAGTGAGTTAACTTCAGCCAAAAGTCTAGAAGTTGAGCAATGGACGGTGAAGAAATTTAGGATCATAAATTTATGATAAATTACCCCTTGGTTATAGTTAATACTGCAGTTACATCACTAATCTCCATGCACTTTTACCTAAAGCTAGGAACATTGAAGAGTAAAAAGGAAGGTAAGTTTGCTATTCATTCATGTCCCTTTGCTCTTTAACTTCAGATTAATGGAAAGGAACTACATTTAAATCAGCTATGTATGTCTATGAGTACAGTTACCTTCTTCTAATATTCACTAAGACTATATATCATGCAAGTAAACATTATTACTTCATTGTAGAGCTTGCCAAATCAATAAGGAATACTATCCTATGTTTTAGTGAATTGTTTCATTGTTGTGTGACATGCTCATGAATAAATTATTCTCTTGGTAAGTGATCTGACTCATCTGAAATTATAACTGATTTTGACTAAACTCAGTACATTTACATAAAGTGAAAAGTTTGAACTTGTTTTGTCAGATTTCTCTCGAGAAGCTCCACATTGTCTTGTCTGATATAGCTCAAATATATTATTAAAGTGGCTCACCACGCTACATTTCAGAATGACAGTGGATTGTAAAGAGATGTTAAGAAGAAGTTGAACACTATGTAACCATGACAATGTAGTATGCTCTTGATGCTCTCTTCAATACTTCAGATCTGAATGGTAGTTTTCAACAAATTTACCACACATGTCAATTAGTTTTCAAACATATGATTACCATAGATTGAGCAAAGACACTGTCCCAATTATATTCACCTAAAGATTGCTAATAAGTGATGAATTAAAGGTTCCAATTGATTCTGTAACATTTGTTGTACAAACAGTTTTGCTAAATTATTATTAATCACATGCAATCCCAAACAAGCACTGTTTCAAATAAAGAATTTCTTGACTATTTCAAATGAAACCAAATCTTATTGATGCAAGGTAATGGGATTATGACATGGACAGCAAATGACCAATGAAAACTGCCAGTTTATAAAGCTATGTAAATAGTGTGATATCATCAAATAATGTTGCTAAGTATATGATATATAATAATGTGTATATAACATGATGACAGCCAATACTGTAGCTGTGGAGACATGGCAAATTAATGGCAACCAATAATAAAGCCACGTAGATACCTTGTGTTTTGCCCTCATTTATTGGCTTATACATGTCAATACAAATTTTATATAAGCAAAAATCAGAGACAATACTTTCTTTCACTTGAAAATGAAATATGTTGAGACCTTGATGACACCAATGTGGCTATATAGATACCATGATGACACCAATGTAGCTATGTTAATGCAGTGATGACATCCAATTATGTAGCTATGTATGTATACATACATAGTTACATATGCAATGATAACATCCAATTATGTAGCTATGTCGAGGCAGTGATGACATTTTATAATGAAGCCATGTAGATATATTGTAAGGACACCCATGTAGCTATATGTAGATATCATGATGACATACAGTATAGTAAAGGCTTCATAATTGATGCACCTTCGTAATTGACGCAACTTCAAATATTACTAGCAACGATAGAGCAGGCATCCTAAACTTTTTGCAGTCAAACAGAGTTACATATTTGATGAGTTTTAATCCATTTCAGCTATTTGCTGACCAAATTGTGTGTTTTTTTTAAGCTTTTAACACCCTCCCCCAAGTTTTGCATATTTTGTGGCATTTGGAAATCTTAATCTTTAAAAATAACCAAAAACACCTCAGTATGATACCACTCCTCTCTGAGCTTAGAGGCCCAGAGCATACTGTAGCAAACAGCATCCAAAGTCAATGGATGTATACATACTTAGGCCTACACTACAGTTAACTTATCAACAAATGTGTCAATTAAGGGGTATGAAAGAACTTGACACAACAGACATTTTGTAGATCAAATTCTGCTCAATTGTACAGGCACAGGCACAGATGTAATAATCTCAAAACGTTTATTGTTCTAGAACAATAAACATTTTGAGATCATTACATTTCTGAGGAACTACACATGAAAAACGCATATAGTTGAGTTATTTGGATTTTTTCGTCGATAGACATCGTTAATCAAATCCTTAAGTGCGTCAATTATGAGCCCACCATGCTACTATATCCACTATTAAAGCAAATGTAGATACCATGGTGACATACACTGATAAATATATATATGTATAGCTGTTGTAAACAGTAGCATGACCTGAATAAAGTAGATAAACAATGATATAAAAATGTAGCATAGGTGGCACTGTCCAAACAAACATACCTTTGAACCAGACAAATAGCAAATGATATATTTATACTGGGATAAGAGTCCTCTTATTGTTGGTTAATCCATAGAGATCACTCATGGAAATTCAATGTCAGAGATGAGAACACATATAAGGAAGACATACTGATTATTATCAAAGTCCAAATGCATTATGCTATCAATCTGATCAAAGGTCGTTTGTGCTTCGGCAGTTAGATCTGGTTTTTCATGCAGTCAATGGTTTGTTGATATGTTAATACTGGCATGTTGCTTGCTGTAGGATATGAACCATACTCATGCTCTCATACTCACTGCAACATTGCGAATCTGGGTTCCTGAGAACCAACCCAGCATCTCTACGATACCTTTAAAGAATCTTGTCTTCCACTCTTCAACAGAAAATAATGTATCAAAATACCTTATCACTTATAACAAATTGAGATCATGTGAGCAACTAAAATTTTTCTACCTTTTAAGATTCCTTGCACAATAATTTCAGGTATTGAAGGACTCTTTATACTTGATAATATACTCAATGATGACAACATAAATGACTGAAATGTTGCAAATCAAGTGAATACTCAATACTTGTGAATAACGATTATATTTTTTGTGATATTATTAATTTTGATTTGCCACCTATTTTAAGTAACTGTAAGTTTTCAATAATCCATCTCACAAGGAGGTAAATCAAACTTCATTTCTAGAGCTAGTAGATCTCACAAATAATATCTGGCATGTCATTCCTTAAAGACTGGGAATCCAATTATGAATCCTGCTGTAAGTTACAGGGTGCTTTACCACTATTAGGAAACATTCTTCTAGTTTTGGTCATGTGAAGCAGAATTCAGATTTCAAGAAAGCTAATTAATAGTGAATTTATTGAAAGGAAATTTAATTGTCTGTTAAATAATCTTGACATTTGACCTGTATGTCACAGGTTTTCTAAGTGCAGCTAAGTATTGAACAGTTTGGAAAAAAGTGTAGGATAACCTGAGTCTGCTGTCAAAAACAGAAAAATCAATTTACGAAAATATCTCACAAATTTTTAATATAAACAACTGATTAAGCAGTTAATTAAGATTAGTGTTTTTTCTCTTTTACAAACCTTACCTCATTTGTTCCTTATGCTAATCAATGCAACATTGTGTTGAGAACTTTTTAAACAGTATTTGTTGCAATCATAGGATGAATATAATCTTCAACTTATCAGCTAGCAACTCATATCTTATGAATATTTATGATAGTTACAAATTGATTAAATTGTTGTCATTACCAAATGTATTACCTTATTTAAATTGCAATGTAAGAAAAATCTAATAAAATTGTGTTTTGTTACATTTTGACAAGAAAGAAATCTTCAAAACCAAAATTCTCCGCTTAATTTAGTAATTTATGGTGTGATGGCCCTTATAAGCTTCCCTAGTTTGGTGCAAGTGTAGATGCTCATGATTGACATCTTGAGGTTTGTTAAATTGTCTGATGGCATGCCACTGATAAATCAAAATGACATCTAAAATGTTAACAACAGGAGCAATCTTTTATTGCATTACTGTTATTTTCACCGTGATTTATCTGTCATTTGTTGGCTTTTTACATGCTTTGTCTATTTTGTTATATTTTGGCCTCTTTCATGTCAGGTAGAATATTCCTTACATTTTGGAAGCTGACCTCTCATCTTTGCCTATGTAACTGTAAAACCAGATTATGAGGTTGTTTACAACAGAAAAAAAAAATATAAAAGCTTCTTATTGCTAAAAAGCAACTTTACCATGAGCTCTTAATAGGTGTCAGGACGATTTCATCTGCAATGAAACTGGAGAGGAAGCATATCAAGCTAACAGCTAACTCTTGTTTACTATGGCACTACATCAGAAGAAAGCAAGCAACAGCATATTTTATAATCAACTGGCCACTACTGCAATGTCAATATATGGTCTTCTTTCATAATGAGCTGTAACCATGTTACAAAGTGCTTTATTTAAGGCTTGTATAATATAACTTGTGCCATAGAGTGTAATACAGAATAAATGTTCAAGATGTTTGGTCTTAAACAATTAATCTTTATATTTAATACTTTCTGATCAAGTGATCCTTTTTCAAACATTTTGGGAGACATATTTATAGTGTTAATGGTAGATAGCTTACCTGGGAGGTCTGTGATACATTGCCTGAGGAATTTCTCCAGTGCTGTGAGATTAACTGAAGCTCCAATCAATACACCATCATCTTGTAGCTTGATCTCATTCAACTCCTTGACATGTGTAGCAGCAATCAGTATTGGGTAGAAGCGATCCTTAAGTTTGACTTCAACACCTTTGGGAGAACACAACATATACACCTGGTAAATACTGATTCCCTTGTTTACAATAACATGTCTAGACTTTCTGCAATGGTAACTAGAGGGCAATCCATGGAGGTGCAGATCTCATCTCATCCATGACAGAAGTGATTGTTGGGTTACTTCTGAATAATATCTTTGTAAATAGGCTGAAATCCAATTTATTACATAGTTTAGTTAAAATTTAGTAGAAAACTACATTACCTAACGATCAAAAGGAATATTCTAGTGTTTGTCTCATCATTCTCTTCATATCATGTGGTTTAATGGCTTTTTCTACGTGTCAAGCAGAAAATAGCTACATACCAATGTTTAGGTTTTTTTTACCTCTGACCTTAGACCTATGACATCATCAATTACACAGGCACAAGTTTAAATGATCAAGCAACCCACCAAGTTTGAAGTTGATCCGACCGACAGCCTAAAGAATTTGTGACACTTTGTCACACAATTAAACCAATTTGAATTTGACCTAAATTGGCTTTCACCTCAAACTTTAACCACATAAGTACTACTTTCAATTTGTCCCATTATTCTCTACTTATCTTGAGGTTCAATGACTTTTCTCAACATACTGACAAGCACAAGCAGGTAATTGCTAAAAACAGTTTTTGGGGTATCTGACCTCTGACATCACCAATCAATCACACAGTCACAAGTTTTAATGGTCAGGCACCTACTCACCAAGTTTGAACTTGATCAGACTTACCATGTAGGAGGAGTTTGCGGCACACTTTTTTACACAAGTTAGCTGGTAAATTTGACCTTTGCCCTAAATTGACCTTTGAATCCAACCTTTTAAATTTGTCTTATCATTCTCTTTGTGTGGTTTAATGTCTGTTCCCTACATGTTGTCAAGCAGAAATGGCTATAAATCAATTCTCAGGTTTCTTGACCTTTGACCTATGATGCCATCAATCACGCCAACACAATTTTACATGGTCAAGCACCTACCAAACAAGTTGAACTTGATTGGACTTACAGTCTAGGAGGAGTACTCAACACATGTGTTTGCTGCACTCATTCACTGACAACTGGTGGCTCCAAACTCATAACAACATTCAAAATAACTATCTGACTAATGTAGAGCAAATGAGTCAGTTTTGTCCAAGAATAAAGTGAGAAACCAGAAACGATTTGTAGAACTCCCTTGAAGCTCAGAGTGCTAAAACTGAAAGGAGCTATAATTGCACGTTTAAAGCAAGAGAAGCAGATTTCAATACCTGGATGCCAGTTATGTTTCATTGAAGACCTACAGAGCCCCTTCACAGAATCTATGTTCACCAAAAGAAAATCATAGCATTGGAGAATTGACAGATTTGTTGTAGCTTTAATTTTGTTAAAAGGTTTTCAGACTTTGATGCCTGTTGACCTCATGTGACCTTTGACCTCTACCAATTTCAATTGGATTCTTGCACTCACCAAGCTGAATCTACATACTAAGTATGAAATTCAAGAAAACTGTGCCTCTTTAGTTATCGTGTTTACAAGATTTTCAGACTTTGACTTAAATGTTGACCTCAAAGGACCTTTGACCTCCACCAATTTCAATAGAACTATGTAATCACCAAGTTCGATCTGCATACCATGCATGAAGTTCAACAAAGATGTAATATTTGAGATATCATGTTTACAAAATTTCTTTGACCTCTGTTGACCCCAAATGACCATTGAACTTCACAGAAAGAAAAAGTGTTCTTGCACTCAATAAGACGGATCCACATACCAAGTATGAAATTAATCCACCATGAACTGTTTGTGTTTCGGTTTACAAGCAAGTTTACAAGCAAGTGTCGCACACACATACACATACACGCACACACATATGCTATCACCATCACATAGATTCCTTGGCAAAGTTGAACCACCATTATAAACTTAATCAACAACTTGAACCATTTTGGGTGTTATGTTATGATATTCAACAGCAATGAATGATGTATTAATATGATATATTCAAGTTGTAATATTGACCCTCGGAAGAACTGGATGTGAGAGTATGTGATTGGTCATCCTCTTTAGAGGGAGGTAAATTAGCATAATACTAAATGGAATGCTAACAAATCAACAAGTGTTATCTTAGTGTTAGGATGGTCTCAGCAGCTTAACAGCCTTGGCCTCTGTACTATACAGATATTGTCATCATCAACAAATCATAAATAATCGTCCATGATAAAGTCAAATTTTTGCTTGATGAGCCTTTGTTTGTGCCAGTTATCATTAATTTGTAATTGTCCTCCCTTGCCATGGCAATCAAACAGTTAAATTAATCAGAGTTGGAGATGACACAAAAAAGTATTAAATACTGCCACTAATTGCAGCTTGTTATGCCTTAACACTCTGAAAATGATCAGTATGTTTGCTTGACCAATTACAAAAACACTATATAATTAATACATACACCTTTATCATTGCTGACTTGATGTTAGACATCCTGGATAAATTTCAAGTAATGTGAAAGCTATTCAAATCCTTTTATAAACTTCTCAACAGCATACTTACCTACTTCAGTGTTACCAACAACAATTTTTCCCTCAGGATGACGAGTCTTCAATTCCAACAGTTCATCAAGTGTTCCTGGCCTGAACCATCTCACTCGCCCACTGATGAACCGAACAGATTTCTGAAGCTTACTTCCTTCCAGCTAAAACAATGACAAAGTTCCAGATGATAAGCATACAAGTCAACTGTGTCATCCCAGATAATGTGTCAGTAGTCACTTGATAAATCCAGGTAGCACTATAGCTGATCTCTACATAGGCTATTAAGATGATCACAAAAGCTTGGATCACTCTCAATTAACATGTTTGATGCTGATGTTTATGTACAACACAACATAGCTATTGCAAAACTACATCTTTACTAGAAGAATGTCACTCCATGGTATTCAGTATGGTGGGAAAGATCCAGCCTACCAGACAAAGTACAGTTGTATTTTTATTTGGGTGACAGTTTCAGTTATTGAAAAAAATTAATTTTTGTGCCGACC
>KN891263.1:4600-17794 GCA_000934455.1 Apostichopus parvimensis
GGAATCTGAATTATGGTGGGCCATAAAGTTTTGTGGGCCCTACATTTTTAAGCTCGAATAGGTATGAGCTTCTGCACCATTGGTGCTCTAGTTATCTTACCTCATAATTATTTCCTTCGGCCATCATGAATTCTACTTTGACAGCGATATTACGAGCCGATCCTGGCCTGTTTGAAAAATTGAGGCCCTTCGGGTAAACGTACAGCGTATTTCTGAAAATAGAGGGAAATAAGATGAGTGATTTATATTTCTTTCTCTCATATAGAACACATCAGTGCACATTTAACTTAGATTTATTAAACATTTAATTCTGATATTGATAATTAAGCTTCCAGCCATGAGTGATGGTGAGGCTTGCATGTTATCACTGGTTAGGCTTATTGCAGTGACAGTGTACAGATGACATTGAAATCAATGTTTACAGGTACGCTGCTGGGTAGCATCAGTATGTAACATGTCTCACTGTAATATCAATGCTTAATTAAATTTATGTGATACGATATGATGCTACAAAAGACTTGTATGAATCCAAGGTTAGGCTTATATATAATGTAGGTTTTCTTACAACAAGTGTATGGTAGGTAACTATGATATCTAATACAAGGCTTACTGGTAGTCAGGAACATATTAAAGGTCAGGTAACAGTTACTGTAAATCTTTACACATCTCTTCAGTGTAACTTTACACATACAACAGGCTAGTACAGAACTATCGAATCTCTGGTTAGGCTGACTTGTAATGATACTGAGGAATATACACAGTTCTCGTTTAGTATCATGATATCAATAGTTATACATCTTTTCCATAGTAGTTTACACACACAGAGCTATTAGGGAGCTATCCAATATCTGGTTAGGCTGACTAGTATTAATACTGAGGAACATATACATGTCTGGTTTAGTTTTCTCTGATATCAATTGTTACACATATGTACATATTGTTTTTTTTTCACACACAGAACTATCGTATCTGTGGTTAGCCTTACTTGTAATGATAGTGGGGAACATAAACAGGTCTAGAAGGGAACTCCTCTATCTCTCATGTGACTCTGGTCTTCATATCTGGGTATGGTTTCACCTGATATTTGGTTTAGTTTTCTATGATATCAATTGTTACACATATGTACATATTGTTTTTTTTATTTTCACACACAGATCTGGTACAGAACTATCATATCTGTGGTTAGCCTTACTTGTAATGATAGTGGGGAACATAAACAGGTCTGGTAGGGAACTCCTCTATCTCTCATGTGGCTCTGGTCTTCATATCTGGGTATGGTTTCACCTGATATTTGGTTTAGTTTTCTATGATATAAATTGTTACACATATGTACATTTTGTTTTTTATTTCACACACAGATCTGGTATAGAACTACCATATCTGTGGTTAGCCTTACTTGTAATGATAGTGGGGAACATATACAGGTCTGGTAGGGAACTCCTCTATCTCTCGTGTGGGTCTGGTCTTCATATCTGGGTACGGTTTCACCTGATATAGTTCAGGCGTGAGACAGTATGGATGCTCCTCTAACACGGGTGAAATATCCAGCTTTAACTGACCTGTGATAATTTATATAAAAAAACAAAATTCAATATGTTAGATACAATTCATTAAGATCAATCTAACACACATACCAGGTATAGGCAAACTACAAATTAAAGAAGTAGAACATCAGTATCTATTAACTTCTATGCTTATCAAATAATCATGGGAGCGTTGTGGTCAAGTGGTTAAGGCAGTGGACTTGTGATCTAAGGATTGCAGGTTCGAGTCCTAGCCAGATCATTGAGTTGTGTCCTTGGGCAAGGCACTTATCTCCATTGCCTCTCTTCACCTAGGTGAATAAACGGGGACCTGTGAGATAAAACTGTCAGCTGGGCGCGGTTTAGCTGCTGCCATGTGTAGGGATTGTCTCTGTGTTTGACAGGTTATGGTTGACCGGGGTAATATTGTAAAAGCACTTCGAGCCTTTGGGAAAGGTGCTATATAAAAATTAGAAATTATTATTATATTATTAAATATCATCAATATGTTTTCAGTGTTTAAGCCATGATAAGAGGGCAACTCATTATCTTTCTTTAAGTCTCTCCAGCCATGCTTGGAAATTATTGGCAGCTCATAATTTAAAACTGAAAGATTAAATTTTTCTTACAGGGTATTGTCTTCAGCTTCCTCAAAACTGATGTTGGTCTTTTCAAATCTTGCAGGAATTTGTAGAGTGATTCATCTGATAATTTATCCCCTTCCTGAAAAAAGGAAGAAAAAAAAAAGAAATGAAAAAGCCAAATTTTTATTATCTCTACTTGCTTCAAAATCAAGCACACATTTAAAAAAAGAACTATGATTAAAAGATGACTTAGCCAAAAAATTAAGTCAGCTATGTTGTAGACCATTAGAAAAACACTGCTGTAGGTCCAAAGTTTACCTCAATGCCAGACGTAATTTTTTTAGAAATGGTCTCTTAAACATTTGAGGCTTGACAACTAAAGTGGCTGACTACCTAGTCTACCACCACACAGACCATTAGGTCAGTTCCTGAGATGTAGGAAAACATAAGACTTTAAATGGCATCAGATCATGTATTGGAAATGTATTTCAAGGACAAAATGATATTGAATGCCATCCAAGGATGCTGTGTCGTTAATCTGAAGTTTAAAAGAACATTTGTTTGGTTGAGTTATTGGAATATATATAACAATGAATTAACATTAACAGTTAGGCCTGCACTGAGAGCAGGTTGAATTCATCATTCATTAAGCCTTAAAGGAGCATTCCATGGTATAAAAAAATATTTTAATACTGGATATTTAGAAAACTGGAATCGATATAGAAATCATTAATTGCATTCAAATGTATCTTTTGCCTTGAAATAATTCAAGACTTAAAATTCTGCCTTAAAACCATTCTTTACCTCCTGCAGGTATCTTTGTGGATATTCAAAGGATACAATGTATAGTTAAATAACAACTCCATGTTTAGTCTTTATCTCAAGGTTAATAAATTATTAAACCCATATCACTGTCAAATCAGATGACACAGTTTCATTGACGAAGTTGTCTACCCCTTCAAAATCTGAAGAATCAAATATGGGTGGCAATCATCTTCCATTCGTTTTGGATGTCATAATTTTGCTGAAAATTTTCACAGAAAAATGGCTGAAACTGTTCTGCGTATCATTCACGACATTACCAACAGCGATCTGATAGCGATGAAGAAGAAACAGATAACAAACCTGGATAAAGAGATTTGAAACTTTCATCGAAAGAGGATGGAAGTCCTCGAGATTCTTCAGTTCCTCTTCCGGTAGGTAGACGCTCCGCCTCTCCGATCCGTTTCTCTTCATGCTTCCAAAAGTCTCTGAGCCTTTCCTTGGCAACGAGTTAAAGATTGACGGGTCGCTGCCTGGTAACCTTCTTCTATCTAGACTGTTGGCTTTTCTCTCTGTGGAAGTAAAATGACGATAAAGAAATTAAAAGCATGGAAACTTGCCAGACTGGTCACCTTGACAATTCAAATGCCAAACCGTAACACTGGAAATCCCTTTCCCTACCTCCTCACCCCCTACCCTACCTCCCCACCCCCTGGGTACCTAGTCAGACCGTATGTCGGTTTCGTGGTTGATTACTTGGAAGGAAATCATTACAATTATTTTCTATTTTTCTTCTTATTCCGATTTGTTATTACTTTATTTATTCAAATTATCTTCGTGCTGACAGTAGATTTGTGTAACGAGAGAGACACGGACAAAATTGTCTTACAATAAATTCATTCATTTTTTGTGGTTATTGTTCATTGCTAATGTCAATCTGCAGAGTTATTTGTGTGTCCATGCAATTCATTACAGATTGATGTTTGTATTTCTGCAGCACCATTAAAAATAAAAAATTCTGTGCCTACTGCAGAGAAACACTAAACATCCCTGTCATCATGTTCCAAGTGATGTCCGTGACATCTTTTAACATGCGGGCGGTCACTGCGTCCTTCCCTTGCTCAGGGATACATCCATACTATCTTATAGCCCCCAACAGAGTATAATTCAACAGAAACAGAATATTCTAAACATCAAACCTTATGACAACCTGAAAGTAACATGTTTTGAGGATCCACCTCAGGCTTGGAACTTATCCCAATCTCAACACTCAACAGTGCTGTTATATTTGCAATCAAAACATCTGGTATTTTTTTTTATTTTACCCTGCAGATTAACAAACAGATAACCGTATCTTGTGTGCCTTGAGAGACTACGGTTCCAAATATAATCAGTATTGGCCAAAAATATACTAAAAACAATCAAATACTAGTCACTAATGCTCCAACTCCAACAAACATTTTATAAATTAATTTCAACAGCACAAACACCTAAAAGGACCTCAGTCAAGCAAAAAGCCTTTATCATAACCTCAGTTCCATTCAGTTAAGAGTACATAACTGTGTTAAACGATAACGTTAGGC
Source organism: Apostichopus parvimensis (assembly GCA_000934455.1). Lineage (NCBI taxonomy): Eukaryota > Metazoa > Echinodermata > Holothuroidea > Aspidochirotida > Stichopodidae > Apostichopus > Apostichopus parvimensis. Next base: position 9,053 of record KN891263.1, read on the forward strand.
ATAATTTTAGTCGTCATAGTCCAAGACAAAGAAAGATATCTGTGAGTGCGGGTAATGTTTCTGTAGCTTTACTGATGTTCGTGTTCTTTGAACTTCATATTATAAACAGAGCATGTTTAGATGACATTCAACACTCATTTGTCCTTGACCGATGTTTCTAAAGCTTAACCCATTGGAAACGTGTCATTTGAAGCCATAACAAAATCTTATGCTTTCCTTTTGAGTCTTGACTTGGATCTGAGGAACAGACTTAATGGGGATGTTTGTTAGACTAAGTAGTCCAGCCACTTCAATTGATGAGCCACAGAAATTAAATGGTCATATATCAAAAAGTGGTGTAGAAATGCACCCTGAACTGACAGAAGTATTTTTAAACGTCAAAAAACATATATATTAAATTTTGTGCCTAAAATCATTCTTTCAAGTGCTTGCCATGATGCCATCCACATCAGGGTCATAGGTCATTTCATTATGATGATATGACATCATCAATTGTTACTTACCTGCTTCCCCTTCTGGTCTGTCCATTGTGTTAGCATCGTTTATGACACTGAGCAGTTGCACTGCAGTCCATGCAAATGGCATTCTGTAGGCTCCCAGTTTTCCACAATAAAATTTGGCATTCGCCCGAGCTTTCTCGATGTGCTGCAAAGAAGAAGTCATTATTATAGTTTAAACTTTTCACTTCCAAACTGTCACATCAACATAGCTATCCAATGAGGGGGTGAGGGGAGGGGGGAGGGGTTGGAGTTGGAGTATCAGTGGTACTTGTCAGTACCCTAACTTTGTATTTTCCTTTATTTGCTTTATCACAACCGTGTCAACCGATTTCAAACAAACACATACTCCTCGCGTCTTTGCATTATTTCTGTGCATTATCAGCGCTTGCTGACAGCATGCAGATATTTATATGAGATTTGCCACATTTGATTGCATACAATGGTATACTCATCTCACCTTCTCATTATCTCTATGCAACATCAAAGCTACGTGTCGGTATGATAATTTCATGACCTTTGACATTGCACCGTCATAATCGTGTAAACTGATTACAAACCGGGGCACAGTTCTCTCAACGTCGCATTATCCCTGTGCAGTAATAGTGCTAGCTGTCGATATGCTAATAACCTTTGACATTATACGACCTTTGACACAACACCATCTAACTTAATGAATAATTAAAGAGAGGCAAAATCCTCTCACCTTTGTGTTATCCCTGTCTTTGAGGTACGGTTCCACCGACACGTCCCCAGATTGAAGGACCTTCTCGAACTTTATCACTAAGAACACATCGCTGGATGGATAGGTCAAGGAGAAAATAGCAGAGTGGGCCAGAGTGTAAAGGTCAGGTGTGCCAAGATGACCTTTGACCATGTTGCGAGTCTGATCCGCGTTCAGATCAAAGTAGAAGTTTTCCGATATCTAGTGAGTAAATACAAAGAGGGAGAGTCAACAGACAAATCATGAAACTGTTGGCAGGATCCTCAAAGTTCCTTTTACTTCCCTTCCACTCGACATTTCTCTACTTGTTATCTTTCTCTATCTGGCTTTGTTTACATTTGAAAAGCATAGAAATATATATTTAAAGCAAGCAGTACCTGTAAACAAATATTTGATGGAAACTTTGTATGGTGCAATGATCCATCTCCTCCTCCTCCTCCTCCCCCTGCTGACCGCCCACTCCCCCCCCCCTCCCACGAATGCACACATCCTAATGAGGGAGATAAGAGTCAATGGCTTTATGAGGAGCTGCAGCCATTCATTGACATGCTTTTACCGTCACATTAGATAACAAGGAGTAATGCACTTGGAAGAATTAGAAAATGAATAGGACACAGAAATACAGTAGCGCTGTGCATGTAGTACACACAGTTACCTATTAATACACTATTGATCTGTACTGACTTTACACTAGCTAGCTGCCTTTTAAATGACCATATGCCACATTTCACAACATTCATACAAGGTTCGTTAGTTTTAGTGCAAAAAGACGCAATTTAGACATCCGTTGGGCTTAACAGCTGAAAAAAATTAGCAGTTTCAGCCCCAACTCGTATCTGCAGAGATGGATAGGCTTTGGTACCTTTGTGTGTTAGGTCCAGACTTAACTACTGATGTTTGCTTTCAGAAGCACCAAACTGACTCAGGAGTTTAAACACTATTTGTGTGACATCCGTACAACAAACCAACAAACAATCCAGCACACAATTATCAGTTCTAACATAATTCATCAAGAGAGAGAGAGATAACTTTGCCAAAAAAAAATCTCCCAATCTGCTCTAAATATACGATTTAATATCACGATGACAAACATAGCAACACAGAGGTCACATCAGTCACATCCAGACAGTGATTGTCGACTTTAGATAAGAGTTATCGATGTCTCAAATACCTTTTTCTTCTCCTTACAATCATACAATGCCATGCATGCAAAGACAGGTTCTATGTCAACCTCCAATCTGAAAAAAAGAAAAGAAACAACAGTTAAATATACACAATGGTACCCTAGAGCAGGGGTTAACGATAGGCTGCCTACAGGCCAAACCGACCCTCCCAACTCCCCCCCCCCCCCCCACAACACAAAAAAAAATAAACAACTTAGAATTTGTCCACAAGCTTGTAATTATCATGTATGCAAGTCCTTGAGACCTAAGGCTTGAGCACCTTACTAGCATTAAAATGCACATTTATTCAATCTAAGTATAGTGAGAATTTAGTTTTCTGTAGTGCTTTGCTCTGACCGATGTTTCTCCTATGTGGCGCTCGTATCAAAGTAATGGAAAACCCTTGCTCTGGAGAAAAGCCTTTAGTAATTTTAAATATCAAATGCCAATGGAGCCCTGGTAAAAAGAGCTGGAAAAGAGTCACCTCTACGGTTCCCAAATACTTGTGGACTACACTTCAATCTTTCATCACTACAAAGTTCAACAAGTGTTGCGGGGCCAACTTTTTAAGGATTTTTAGGATGTCCGAATAATGCAGCTAAATAAAAGTTACCAGTACAGTATGGCACTATAGGAGGTACAGTACACTGTAGGAGAGATGTTTATGTTGGTGAATAGAACACAAGCTTTGGGGGTGATACCAACTCATTACTTTACCTATTTGGTGGTATAAGGCGACATCGTCGCCACACAACCTCCACGGCTGATTTCGGTTGTCAAACAGCAATTTGGTCATCTAAGACAACCGGGCTACCATCCAAAACCTGCCGTGCTGTCAAAGCACTGCTACATAAAGCTAACTAACGAGTAAGCACCAGTAGCCAGGATCACAAAGTAAGCTAATTATCAGTTACAAAAACAGGAAAATTTTGAGACATGACCAGTGGCTGTTCTAGTCCAAATACCTACAAATACCATTTCCCTTTCGCCATATATTTATAAATTTTTGGTTAGTAAGGCCACGCATAAACTGAAACATACCAAAATGGATTTCCTTTGTAGTTTATTCGTTTTGAGGAGTGTATTGCCTTGCATTTGTACATACAATTTTTAGGTCACATATTTCGATCACTCTTAAAGCAAGGTTTAAATTCAAAATAGAATATTGCATTTAAAGGGGGCGGGGGAGGGGGGGGGGACAAATGTCAGCATCACTTTGATGGTACTGAAATTCTGTAAAAACACTGCCATGCTCAGTAAGTATCCTACTCTTTACAAACCTGCATGCATTTTTAAATATGACATAATTGTCAAAAGGAATAATGATTGTAATGTTGTGGCTTATTTCCATCATCACAGAGCTAACTTAAAAGCAGTGTATACTTACTGAAGCTTGTCACACTTGACTAGCAACCTATAGCCAAAGTGCTGTCTTGGAATCTGTGGGTACATTTTCCTTTCAATGGCATCAGCCTGGAAGAAGAAGATATATACATCATGAGTCTTTATATATATTATACTATATCAAATAATCCAGCTGTTGATGAAGAAAAATTGAAATCAAAACCAGTCAGGGCTCGATAAACAAATGAGGGACAATTAGATTATAATTATAATATAGCTTCTAACGGACCAAACTGTTGGGAACAGTGGTTATTGAAGGCAGGACACACTTGAAGACTACAAAAATCATGAAGTCACATCACAAAATGTTACAAAATAATCAAAAGAGCAATTTGGACACTCCTCCATCTCTGAGAAGAATTTAAAAAGTAAGCACCTCCTAGAAAGTACTTTGAAAAAACTTTTAGCAAATTGTACAGGGGGCAAATACCAGTGGTCTTTAATGCATCCTACATTCCTTAATGCTTTTCTCTCGTTTGTTAATTCATCCAGGCCGTACTCACATCTTCTGGAGGTGGATAAAGACACATGATATTTGGCTGTCTCTTGGTCATACGGGCGTTGGCGTTCATGAGGTCCTGTTCGTCCATCGCTACCCTCTCCAATAGCTGGAGGAAGAGATCGTCGGCCTCGCTGTTGTTCAAGTTAAAGATGCTGGAGGCCCAACTTCCCCTCGGAGTGTTCTCCAAGTGGATGGAGGAACGCTTGTCGTACCCCTCATCGGTCTGGAGCAAAACCAAACGAGTAAAATGGGTCAGAGTTTTATAAAATTTATAATGATGACGATTTTATGAATACGATGCATGAAGACAACAGAAGTAAGATATACCTTAAATACCTCCCAGTAGTAGACTCCGTGTGGTATATATGATAACATGCCACCAAAGAGGAGCAATCTTAGCAATGTACACCTTCATGCCAAGTCCTACCTTGTCCCTCCTCCTCCTTTTCCCCCTATTCCTTCTCGATCTACCATTTTTATTTATGATAATTCTGACAATCTCTTTCTGCTTGTGATGTCATTTCCTTTGAATCCAATTTCCAACTGTTTTCTCAGTTTATTTCTCTTGAGAGGAATACAAAAATACAAAAGATGCAGCTGCTGCAAACTCCCCTGCAGCAAGGCTGAGGCAAAATATCAAACAGGAAGGATTATCTACTCAGTCCAGCAGTGCATATTTTCTGTGAAACTCCCCTGCAGCAAGGCTGAGGCAAAATAATCAAACTGGAAGTATTATCTACACTGTCCAGCAGTGCATATTTTCTGTGAAACCGCAGCATGGGTACCAGAAGATTACACCCTATGGGCCCTAACCTGACTTCCTTGGTCCTCCAGAGCGGCGACGTCCACTTCAAAGGTCTGCTCTCGGCTTGCGACCAGGTCCTTCTGCTGCTGGCAGATTTTGTCGTGCTCGTGATTCCTTACGCAGTCTTCGTATTTTCTGCTGACTACCCCCCAATCGCACGTGTACCAATGCAGGCAATCTTTAACGAGGCTGTTGTTTTCGGCACTATATTGAAAGGAAAGTTATGAAAATTGTCTGAAATTAAATACAGTACAGAACACCCTTATGGTGTGATCATGGAGATGTCAGGTCTGGCGAAAGAGACACGAGAAATCCTACACGAGCCTTTTTGCCAGAGCATCGTGCAAAATTCTGTCATTTTGTGCATTTCGATTCTCAAACGCCACTTCTGCAAAACCATGAGAATTCAGGCCAAAGTATACACTTACATTTTGTCGACTCAAGAGGTAAGTTTAATAGTCCCACTAGATTTGTATCGACCAGGTACAGTACCTGTCGTGCTGACTATTATTTACCTTTATTTCTTCGAATGCATCAAAAATAAAGACTAGATTATAATGTTAATTTTGGACAACCAATACCACTGCATTTCATAATCAGTTCTGTGTGTTATAGGATAAAGATGATGTTTTTGCTTTGTTAAAAGTATTAAAAATTCTTATCTAAATTTTATTTTTAGATCTTGTGTCAAAAAGAGTAGAATAAGAGCAGCTTTGTAAAAATTTGCATTTTGATTCAAATTTCTATATATTCTCCATATTAAGGTGTGTGAGATATTAACATTTGAAGCTTATCTGTTTTGAATCTATAAAAATACAACATGAGAATCCAAACCACACAAAAGTAATACCGACTGGTACCAACCTACAGTAGTCTACTTCAAAAGAAATGTCTCTTAAAATCTATTTTCTTACTTCAGGGTGTCAAATGTAAGGCAAGCATTTCTGTAGAAATTTGCTTTCAATTTCCAACATATTTACATCATTTTTGAGATATTGACAATATGGGGTTGACACATTTTGTGTCTGATGTACAAGTTGGAGAATGCATTTCGTATAGAAGTTATAACTAACGGTCTGGAAGGCATTTATTTTATGTGACTAAGATGTTACATACATGCATCTAGGAGAAGCCAAATTGGCTATGTAATCTACATGTAATCTACATGTTTAGCTCATTCTGAACTTCTTGCAATTTGGGTAGACCATTTCAGATGGGGAAACTATGTACCTTTGGATGAAAGACCCACCTTACTTTGGTCAGCCAGGGGTCAAACCCACAACCTTCATAGATGCTCAGTTTTTTTGCCTCTATTATGCCACTGCCTTTATCAACTAATGCCATAGCACTGGTTTTAAGTTATCAAACTAGTACAAACAGAGCGGCTACAAAGGGGAATGTTTTAATAAACCTATTTCTAGGATGATACAAAACTGTCTATTCTTACTCCTGTTCTGGATGTGGTACTTTCACCGTTCTGGATTCTCTGTTGACCGCTACCACGCTGACATCGTCTTCGGGAAATTCCAGTAGCGCCTTCAGAGAGTCGGTCTCTGCTTGGTATTGGTTCTTCAGTATGTAATCCTCAAACTGAAGGGGGTCCACTACATCCGATAGGGGGACCTATCAGAACAGAAGTATAAGATTTACTCTGTCACCGAAAAAAAATCATTAAACATCCAATTGATGTTAAATTATAATTTCTAAGAAATTAAAATACCTTGGCTTAGGTCTAGTATCAATGCAAGTTTGTCTCTGTACTGTACAGTACATGCTGACATGAAAAGGAAAAAATTTCTTCACAAACATGTTACATTGAGACCTTGTTAATGTTTGTCAATTATGTATGTGATACAAGTATGTCTCACAGGTCTGGTTAAGTTATACATACATTATGCATACATTATATGGAAAGTATGAGCAACACTGCTCTTTTGAAATCATATATAAATAAATTCATTGTATCCACCTAGTATCATATATACATATATCAGCAATGACATTCAAATATCAACTTAACTTTCTTGTTTTTGAAATTTCATAAAATTAATTTTGTAACATAACTGTCACAGTACTATATATACCGCACGGACGGATATTTCAAATAAACTGGCAATATATTAAAATAGAATGGCCAAAAATGTAATCACATATTTATTTGCTTTTTAAATTTTTGCCTAAGTATTAGCAATGACCTACACAAACCAAAAGAAGCAAAATACTGTATGTTAGCAAATCTGTCACCTATGTAATGTTTTTCCTTTTTTTGTTCATTTACTGACTTTTACTGATTGGTATCCACATTTTGGTGTCAGCATTGAGACAACTTAGTCCAGAGAAAGCAGAAAATGCTGAGAGTATGAATATTTAACTATGTACAGTAGAACTTTCTTCCTTTTCTTCTCAGTTTTGCTTATTTGCAAGTAAAAAACATTATTTCTCTGCTTTGGACTGAAAAACTAAATAAATATGAACATCCAGTCAAAGAATTTTAGACAAGGTGGCTTCAATAAGGATGACTTCACTTTCCACAAACATATAATGTTGACATTTGACTTGTCATTTGTAAGTTTTTCCATGCAAGTAAAATATATAACTTTTGTCCCAGAAATAACAATTTAAAATAGTATCAACTACTGTATCCAAAGTTTAACCATGCAAAGAGATTCACACAAGTACTTTCTTAGAAGTTCTGAACATACAAATTATTTTTAAGACACACTGAAAGTGTTTCATGACACAAATAAACACAGCAACATGCATTGACTGATAAGATGGTGTAAGATTTCACTTCATCGTGGTGCTGCACCCTGCTATCAATATGACGTAAAGACTTCTTAACTGAAAAAATCACACCAAGCTGATATACATATATCTTCAATTAACTAAACTGGATGGAATGGAGATGATATCATTTCAAAGGGAGTACTCAAACTTTTCCCCATTCCCTGCAAAATGCCTCAATATTTGTTATGGTTCCTGCCACTACTTTTTGAATGGATGGATGGATGCTTAGGAAACTTCAGATGGACATTGTGGCAAATTTGAAAGTCATCACCAGAGTTGCATATTGCCAACAATGCTATTGGCTGTTTCTGCAAATGTTTATATATTGCAGATTTATTATTTCAGATCAACTTACCTTGCTCTGAACTTAACTTGCTTCAAGAACTTTAACTACAATCTACAATACAATTTTGCGCCTACATTTTGATGTATGTAATTAAAGCGATTAAGCCCGACACCGTACCTCTGAAGCCCCCAGAGAACAGAATTTTCCATTCTGCTTTAATAGTTAATATACTTAGATGCACACTTCCAATATAACTTTTGTATAAAACTGTCCACAGTAAGTGGCCATTAAAAATACATTGGATAAAAGCATTTCCCCATTTCCAATACAGCTTTTGTATATATGGCTGTCCATGGTACCTCGCCATTAAAAATTGGTTAATTAGACGTTTTCCCCCAGTTGGCACCTCATATACTAGTTAAATGCATGATATTACAAACTTTCTTTTCTCCCATGTATAGCATGCAAGCAAGAGAAATGCAGTGAACAAGTTTTGAGGCAAATATTCAAACACACACAACAAATAGTAACAGAAATTTTCAATTAAACGCCTAAGACCCCACCACCCCCCCCC
>KN891264.1:5316-21938 GCA_000934455.1 Apostichopus parvimensis
TTTGTATTCACCACCATTCAAGGTACATTACTGAGTAGATCAACGTTAAGCTAAACCTATGACACGTTGTCAAAAGAACTCACATTCCAACGTCTAACTCCGCCGTATGGTATTGCTCGATGATATACCTGAGTAGAGCAGTATCAGCTCTGCTATTAAAACAAATAAAAACACAAACGTTGACTCGCTACGATACCAAAGAAGACAAGAGATGCATTCTCAGCTGTCTCTTACTGTGATAAGACACTGTTTCACGAAGTAAATTCTCGTTCTGTTACGAAATAACCTTTCTTATAAACAATATTTTCACTGCACTAATTCAATATATGTGATGACTTAATGAACATAACTTGATAGAGTAGGAAGAAGAGGTCTTAAAGAGAAGAACGCCAGCACTATTCTAATAGTACGGAAGCGTAGAACGGACATACACATTAACAATTTGAACACAATACAAAACGTCAAAAATCTAATAGTACTCGTCAAAAACTCAAAAGTCTGAGGTTAAGCGACTTGAAATCGTAAATACCCTAGATAACATCGAGAATTGTGTTTTGAGAATTAACTTGCTTCTGTGGAATAATTTCCATGTGTTTGAAATATGACTTTTGTATATTTCTGCACTTTCGTGTCCGAGTTCAGCCTGAATTAAACTGTGCGTGTCTGTTTTAACCTATTTCACCTTATGCAAATTATTTTCTGTATGTTCCTTTTGTGTTGTAGCCTCAATAACTAAGACGGTGGCATCAAAAGACGGCAATCAATTCTTCATGACTTTACTATTGGCATCCTTAGTCCAAATCCCGCCTCCCCCCCCCCCATCCATAAAAATGTTATTTGTTCACCAGGTTAATTTGAACTCAAAACTTACGGTGTAGGAGGAGTTCGTGACACAATTTTTTGCACAATTAGGCCAAATTGACCTTTGTCCTCAATTGACCCTTGTCCTCTACACTTAAAATAACTTTTGTAATGTTGAAACGTGTTACGGAAACGACATGCAAATAATTCATATTCCGGCAAAAAGAGTTTCTAAAAGATGGACGAGGTTTCGTATGGTATTTTGAAAAATAATATATCTATATTCTACAAATAACATGGATTATAATGGTGCATGGTACAAATAAATATATTACATATGGTATGAAAAAGGGCGAGTCCATTCTGTAGTATTTTTATATTTAGATGAAAAAAAGAAAGTAACTAAAGACTTGAAGATCCTTTACACGAAACTTGAACGAATACACAGAACGGGGTAACGATAGGAATACAACAGGTAACGCAATTTTACGGCAAAACAAAAAATAACCGTGTTATTGGAGAGAGGAGATGGTTCCCAAACAACGGCGTGTGAACCTCTGACTGGTATCAAGAAGCGGTACTTGCGTGGAGGGTTACGAGGGCGATGACGTAGATATGACGTCATCAGTAAATGTAGCATTGTAAACATGCAAGAGCTTAAGCAGGCCAATAGCATAAGGTCTCATCATTCTCTACATACCGTATGGTTTAATACCGTTTGTACAAATGTTGACGAGCGGACAATTAAAAAACATTTGTTATGTTCTTATTTATATATGACATTTGACATATGACGCAATTAATCATGAAGACAAAAGTTTACATGGCCGGCACCTACCCACCAAGTTTGAACTTGATCGTCCCAGGAGGTATTCGCAACACATTTTTACTCACTCTCACCCCCCCCCCCCAACACTCTCCGATTTAGAGGGGTTTCATATCATAGTATATCATATCACATCACATCATATCATATCATTTATCATATATCATATCATGTCATATTTTAATTACATATGTGTGTAAGTGTGTGTATGTATTTTAGTAACGAACAGCTGGCAGTACTGATATCGTATGTAACTTTTGCCATGTTTCTGATGGGAAATAGGAACATAGTATCAAAGGTAACGCTCATATTACAGCATTCAAAAATCCGTCAAGGCAAATTTCACTTTAATTCTATTTGTTTAATCGGTCGCCATTGAATCAACACTTCTAACGAAAAATACTTTCAACGAAAACCATAACACAGTTAAATAAATATTGGGATTAGTCCAGCTGCCTCTATATTTTCTAATAACTTTTCTGAATTTATGTCAATTAGTGGTTCATTTGTTGCGGCATACAGTGCCAAATAAATAACAAATATGAAGAATTCATCAAAATGGTGGGGTAAGTTCACTTTAACGCTTAAGATTTTCGTCAGCTCATGATATGTTAAACGTGGGTTTAGGTTTATAATTTTGAATAACATTTATGTAAAAGCCATCATAGATTTGATAAGCAATACCCTACCATTAGCATGCAAGTATAAATTTGCAAAAATTGTTTCATTTCATTTGCAAATATATTCGAAACAAGTTTTGTAATCGGTTGTCTAATGCAAAGATAGACATCAGGCGTCCTGTTTTATTACTGGCTGTTAATTTTGTTTTCAGATGATCATAAAGATTAAATTTTACAAGAGTTTTCTTGTGTTAGGTAGTTTTAGTTAGCATGTATATAAAGATTGTTTTAATGATACCATCTTCGGATGTTTATGCCGAGTAAAACAAGAGCTGAAATATATTCCACTCGTTAGCCATCAGAGCCATCTAGATTTGAAGTTGGAGTTGCCGAAAGGTCGATGTGGAATTATGAACAAAGCAAATACAGTAACTAGATAAGAATAAGAGTTCCATGATGTTTGCGTATTTTATAATACTGTTTGCTCTTCCGTACATTCGATGGACTATGTTATGGTTTAATCTGATATAAATCAAGGAAAATATGACAAAATGTTGCAAACGGTCCAATTTTCATGAAACATTTGATAGATGTGAAAAGTGTCGAGGCAGCAAACTTTTTCTTCAAAATTGAATAGAATATTTAATTACGTGATTATGAATCTTCATTCAATGGAAAGATCTAGGAAATTGTCTTTAGTTGAATCAGATGTATTCGTTAATTTGAGTAATATACTCGGCAGGTATATTGTGTTACAGACGGTCAAGAAAGGTGCTGTCAATTATCCAACTAGCAGCCCACTCAGAAGTTGTGTAGTGTCTATCCTTAATACACAAAACCGCTGATTGATGATACCACTTGCCAATTGTAATCTTAGCTCTGCCTCATAAACCGTGAAGCAAATTATGAGCAAAAGTTGGTACAATTTTTTTAAAAGCCTACTCATAAAATGCATGAAATGTGACTTATCAGTTAGCCAGGAATGGTCTGAGAAAATGACCTGCTAAATAAGATAATGAAACCTAATAAACCTTAAGTGGTAGATTGAATAACGGATAACTCAACGCATTTTAATTGCAACAAGTTGAGCATGTTGAAGCAAGCATCTATAACCAATAATTACCTATTTCCAAGTGTAGACAAATTCAGATAATTTTATTCGCAATAGGAGATCTTCATTGTTCTGGCTCTCTTCATTTCTATTTTAACTTCTTATCTATTTTAACTCGTCGGATGAGATCGTTGACGCTATCGGTAACTGCAAATAACGACGACTTTAAACGGTTTATAATATGACAGACATAATTTACTGTCACTAAAATGTTCCCTGGAACAGTTTTATTGGTAGCGTTGCTAGGAAACAACAACAACAAAAAATATGTGTTGTTACCAGGTAAGTCGACGTAATATTCATACAATGCTGAAAACGTGAATGGAATTGTTTATTACGGAAAAAACAGCCGTAAATTTGTGTCATTCGATCGAAAAAAAATCACCGTTTAGAACACTTTCCTGCAATACCAGAGATTTCTGGTAACTTTAGTTAAATAAAAGTTTTGCACATAGCATTTCCTTGAATTGCAATGAACTTCCACTTTTTCGTTAGTTCCGATTTGTGACCCAAATTGACTCTGTTATGGACCACCAAGATGACAAATATTCAAAGCAGTAATTTGGGTCACCTGTTACGACTCAATATGTGGTCAACATGATTAAAAAGCCCAAGGTTCTCTCCTGGTTTATTTCTAAGGTCAATAACTGGGACTAAGTATGAAGTTTGCTCTAAGTTTCATATTTACATTTTGATTTAAGTAAAAATACATCTTCATATGTTTATTTGTTGTGGAATGGGATGGGAATGCTGTAAATACCAAAAGTTTTCCATTGATATTTTCATTAGTGCATTAGGGTTTGCCTTCTCATGTATTACACCAATTAAGCTGTGTCATTTGTAACTTCCTGATGTCAGCCGGGTGGTGTAGCAATTTTGTTACGTATCATATGACATGCGGTACACAAATGTATTATTAAATTAGAGCACGTTGCTACTTCAAGGGCAAACTAACTGACGACCCAGTGGGATTGAATAATTTTCATACCGGCATCAATCACAGCTACTATGGCGGGCCATCAGTCTCAAATCGTGGGAAATCGACTTATACCGATTTAAATCGACATATACCAATTTCCTTCGACTTTTACCACTTTCTAGCAGCTTAAATTGACTTCTACCGATTTAAATCGACATACACTGAAAATAAAATTTGGTGTCAATTGACACCTTTCAAGGGTATATGTGTTCTGGACACCATTTTTACACATTTGACACCCACAGTTACTCACAATGACCCCTTCAAGAGTGTCATTCTTGCATCGCTCCGAGAATGCACATTCTTATGTTGACACCATTTGGGTGTAATCATCAATTTTACCCCGATAGAGGTGTCAAAATACACCACTGTGGTGTCCAGCAATAAGCCGGCTATGTGGAGTCAAAAAAATTTGACGGGGTCAGTTGACACCTTTGGAATCAGCGTGACACTCTTTGATACTCATTTACATACTGGCACCTGTAGATAATCATTACGGGGGTCAAACAGATGACACCTTTGAAAGGTTGGAATCAGCGTGACACCCTTTGGTACTCATATGCCTTGCATATTGACATGTACAGTAGTGACCGTACGTTACTATGTTCCCGCCAAAAGCAAAGGGCGAAAACATACTGCTTGGGCACAGGCGCGTAGCCAGGGGGGCGAAGGGGGCAGCCGCCCCCCCCTTGAGCATATTTAAAAAAAAAATTAATGTTTTTATGATATCGCTAGTAATTTCAAAAGAGAAAATGCTAAGATGCAACTTACAAGGCCTGGAGTGCCATTTCCAGCGATCTGGGAGGCATTTTTAGCCAAAATTTTCTTGTACGCTTCGCGCCAACCATGGTGGCACTACGCTTAGATAGTTTGCAATGCCGTATCTACGGCTCTGATAATTTGCCTACGAAGGCCGTTAGCCTAGCATAGTAAGTACTAGTAGGTGTCCAATAGTATGATACGGTGTTAGGCCAATACAAGATAGGCCTAGTAGATTGCAGACCATAATGTTACGGTAGGCTACACATACCTCTGCAACAGAGTGAGCAGGCCGACTGTACAAAAAAAAATCATTAAGAATTCTCTAAATTGAGTCAATAGGCTAGGCCCTACAGGACTTTAACTCATGAATATATGGTAAAGGGACATTCCGTGTCAATTCACGGATGGCTGTTGCTGCACCCTCTCCAAATATTTTCCAAATTGTTTGTATGATTGGAACTCCATAAAATAAGCATATTATGAAAATTTCAGTTACATTAGTTCACAATTGGTCGATTTATCCCACTTAGAAGTTCCTCAATTTGTCGCCACCGTGGCATTTGGCATTTTCTTGATTTTTGAGGTCTCATTTCTCAGCAATTAAACATTCTACTACCTTTCTATTACAAATGCTAATAGAGTCTTTCACATAGTTCAGGAATATAAAACATTAGGCTACAAAAACATTGTCTTGTGGAGTTAGGTCAACTTAAAAGTGTCAAAATATTCAATTTTTTGCATGTTTCACTAAAAAGTGTGCTATTTTTAATGATACAGTGCTCCTAAACCATTGCTTCACGGTACTTGATTCATTTACAGTTTATTGTTTCTAGTCCAAAAAAAAAAATTGATTACAATGCTTTCCTATAATATATTTGCAAGTTGTGCATTTCTAAAGTTGCTATTTCATGCTGCGATTCAGCATGAGGAAGGGGCTTTGATGCAAATTGTTTACCAAAGTAATCATGTTAGAGCTGTCAGGGTTATATACTTCAATTATAAGTATTAATTCCTTACACCTAAACAAATGTCAGGGTTCTAGCTTTTCTCTATGATAATTTATGAAGTTGTTAAGTTGCTCCGATGTACAAAAGAGGTCTTCTGGATGAGATATAGTACCACCCTGTTTGTACAAAAAAAAATCAGGATGTAGTTGCCTGCCAAAAAGTTACTGGCTTAAAAAATAGTGTTCTAAAACTAAAGGTTAAAGGTCATTTTGAATCACAGGAGGTCAAACAGTGAAAATCATGTGTGTCATTATCAAGATTTAGATCTCTGATCCCATGACTGATTAATATTCATAAGCACCACAAACAGTAGTATTCACTCATTATAATAACTAACACCTATGATATGGTATTGTGACTGTAAGTGTCCAATAGAAACTTGATTTGAACAGCATTTACAATGTTCAATTATGTCAAGCATTGTACTGTGGTTGAGCTATGGCATCATTAATTCTATAGTTTTACAAAACTAAATACAAATTTTTACTATTTCAAGAGTGTGAATTCTAAAATAATCAGATTTTAAGATTATCCATTATTTCATGTATTGTGCAGAATTTTTTTTTAACATCAGTGCTGTACATTACTTTACAGATTATAGCAGAGTTCTTTCGAGTGACTGAAGTGAACTTACAGGAGAAGTTTGTCACTGGAATGTCAAATATCACCCCTATGCTGTTAAAGATGAAGACCACAAGAAAATTGAAGAATGGGTGAATAATATTCCAGAAGACACCCAGGACAATAAGTATGGTAAGTAAGTCCCCTCCCCAGTAAAAAAGTTGGATCCCAACTTGTGATTGCAGCGGGTAGGAAAATTAGACCCATATACCTAAATATCTCTACTCGGGCACCCAGGTAACAGTGAAGGGTTTTGTGAGTGACCTCTATGACCTCAGGTGACCTATACCAACAACACAACAACAATAGTAATACCATTTCGCCCTTACCTCTAAAGTGGCACTGGAAACAGTACACACGAGGACGAAAGTTTAATAAAAAGCTTTAGAAATAATCGCTCTGGTTAACTTATTCACCTGTTGATCATAAGCTTTAATTATTGGGATCATCAAATTGCCAGGGATTGAATAAGTGGTCCCTCATCAGCTATGTGTGCCATAAACTCCCTCAAAGGCACAATTAACCATCAATACTTTGAGCAGTACTGTACTCACACAAAATGTACATACTGCACATGAGGTATAGCCTAAACTTAAGGCGGAAATTTCACCAGAGAAACATCTTGGAATTTGTCATTTTATAAAATTGTCAAAATGAATATTTTTTATTTGAATTTAAAAGAAGTATTATCTCAAATGTAATTGTGATCCAAGGCTAGATGTAGGCAGTCTCAAAGACTCAACAACATGGATTAAAGTATGGAATTCTGACAGAATTTTATTTTTAGAAAACAGAAAATTCCTGTCTCAGTTTAGCCTAAGCCCAAAGTAAATAATTGTAATGAACAATTGAATATCTAGATCTGTATTGATCTTTACATATCGAGCCTTCAGTATCCAGACACATTGCTATCAGAGATGTGTCAGGGTTGTGGTTTGGCTTATCATCACTTCATATAAAAACTCCCGAAATCAAATCAAATATGAGTTGAAAAGTTTCTCTGGAATATCAAAATGTCAAAGATTAATAAGTTATAGCTCTCAACAAAAAACAAATCATCACTTTAGTCCTAATCCGTTACCAAGAAAGACCACATTTAGGCTACATTTCCGGGGCCATCTGGTCAATGTTGTTGGGCTAGGTCTTTGAAATTAGGATATATTTTGCTGTTTTTAGAGGGCCATAACTTCTGAACCACTCCGGCTATAGAGCTAACAATTTCTGTGAATTAGTTTGAAACATACTGTTTCAAGTAGTCAGTTTCAGTGAAATGTAAGAGGGTCACATGGGGATTTTTCTAAAGATTTGATCATTTAGCATGGAATGACCCTGTTGGTTGATATAATGGATACATAATGTGTTCATTTAAATTAATTTAAGGGGTCAAAGGTCAAACTTGTCAAATTGCTGTAACTCTGCAAACTTGGTACATTTGTTGGTCGATGGTGGGTATAGATAGTGGTCTGCTTTTGTCCAAGCCTTATATACTCATTATTTAACTGAATATGTTTCTTTGCCTATTTATGGGCCAAAACATTGCTGTCCATCCCTGCACATCTACATCAGAGTGTAGATGTCTTGATGAAGAACCACTGTCCAGGACATGTACAGTTACCGTTAACTGCTCTCATGGTGTGCGATGTGGGAGTGGAGAGCGAATCATTTCAGCTTTATGTGGAGAAGGAATTGGTGGGAGAGTGGTCTTTGATTTGGATGGCATTCATGGGCCTCTTCGCTGTACATTACATTTTTGATCTTCAGTAACCCCCAAAAATGTAACAAAACACTGACGTTTGTACAAACATTTATTTGTAAGATGGTGGACTCTGTGAAAACACCAGATGCAGTGCTAAACCTTCGGTCTCAAGTGGCATAGGAAGCATTTCGGACTGTCAACGTTTTAGCATCAAAACGTCAAACGATCGTAACTTAAAGGGGAACTAAAGGCAAATTTAAAACCTATATAGATAGAGAAACTGCTTGTTACAGATGCACATTATTGTCCACAGTCACCCATAGACTAGAACCCATAAAACTACAGTTTTCCTAATAGTTTGAACGATCACTAGTGGAATAAAGGTTAACATCTATGGATAAATTAGTTTTTTGTTGCTTTTAACATTTTTATTATGTTTACAAAGGAAATCCAGAACTTAAAGTTACAATATGAATAATTATACCTTATCTATGGAAAAATGGTACAGTTTTAAAACGTGTGGGACATTCAGTAAAACTTAGAACAGGGAAACTAAATTCAGTGATTCACAAATAGAAAATGAACCATAAAACATTTTAATTGAACGTTTTGTTGATTGTTAACAAATGAAAGGAGCTTTTAAAACTATATTCTATACAACTTCACTGTATACTTGGTACAGTAATATGTGAATGTCGACATAATATTGTCCATAGCAAAAGAAAGCTGATACCCTTGATTAATAAATATAATTACTAAATTTGTGCTTTAATTCTATCATTGTTCATGAACTAATTACAGATAACTAGACATTAGGCAGCAGTATTTGATGTTCAGTAATATATTTGCAACAGAATCATAAGTGACTTTCTTGTTTTAGTTTGCATCACCCTTTTTTACAAACTTTTCATGTTGATATGATTTAGTAGTGATTCCTTTTACTATATAATTGCTTCAACGCATTGAAGGTGTTCCTAATGTGTGCTTATTCGAAGCAGTGCATCAATACTATTTTGATGTCATTAGACTCCTGATAATGGGTCTTCAGGTCAGCATGTCAAAAGTTACTGGACACTCCAAGGGGATCACTACTACATCCTAAACACCTTTGTGTGCTCACCTGTAAGATACATCCTGGACATCTTAAAGGTGTCTCTTGATACCCATATTGGTGTCATTTGACTCTTTTGAAAATGGGTCTTCAGGTAAGCACCTACAGGTGTCGGTGGTGACTGGACACCCCAAAGTAGTCTGAAATACACCTTAAAGGTGTCACATAGACACCTTTGTGTGCTCAGCCGAAAGTTATAAATTTACACCTTTAAGGTGTCTTTTGACACCCATATTGGTGTCATTTGACTCTTCTGAAACGGGTCTTCAGGTAATTATTTTAATTATTTTAATTAAAGGTGTCAGTGGTGACTGGACAACCTAAAGCAGTCAGAAATGCACCTTCAAGGTGTCACTTGGACACCTTTTCATGCTTACCCGAAGACCCACTTCTGGTCACCTTTAAAGGTGTCAAATATATCTTTGAGTTTATAGCAGTTAAATTCGACATATCATCGATTTAAATCAATATATACCATTTTAAATCGATGATAAGTAAAGTAAATCGGTATATGTCAATTTAAATTGACATATACCAGTTTAAATCGATGATATGTCGAATTAAATCGGTATATGTCAATTTAAATCGACATATACCAATTTAATTCGACTATATATCTTTACAAGATCATTATCCTGCTCTTGTAAAGATATATAATACACATAATGCCCGCTGATTGGTTCTAGTCTTGCCTTCACGTTTTAGCCACTGCTTCTTATTGTGTAATATGCTATATTTGTTATACTTTTTTACCTCTAAATACTCTTTTTATATCATGAGCAGTATACATAGTACCCTTTTATATCCTTTACCTAGTCATACGAATTGTTTACATTTTTGTTTATTGTCTTAATCGTTTCATTGTTTTCGCTTGAGCTCCTGTTTTCATCCAATTTCCACTGTATTTATTCTATCCAATGGCTGATTAAATATCTATCTTATACCAGTTTAAATCGACATATACCGATTTAAATCGACATATACCAATTTAAATCGATGATAAGTAAAATAAATTGGTATATGTATTACGTCATGGAAGTTTGAGTACAATATAATGAGCAGCTCATTGAATAGAAATTAGTGTAAACCTGCGTTGGTCTTTTCCCCACCTACTACTGACATATTGATGTATATGTTTTATAACGTGTATATGTATGTATATGTAAATGTATTTTAAGGACTTGTAGTGACTTCCAAAAGCAAAGTATTGTATTATTCCATTGTGTCTTGTTTCAGATTAAGAAATCCAGTGTGTAATGTCATATTTGAACACATAAGGAACTATATAGAACCTATTAACGTATTCTACGATGGAATTGTCGTGTGACACCGACACATAAAGCATTACCATCACTGTACGTGATTGTGAATGCGGTGACTCATTGTACTAGACTAAATAGACTTTGATACCCCATGGATTCTTGTATCAATGTTTACCAAGTAATGCCTACAGTATGGTTTGGGAAATGCTTTGAAAATTAACATATTAAGCATAAGAACTGTTTGCGTGTGTATATGTCATTAGATCACAGCGGCATTCACTGACAATATCCTCTAACAAAATCTAACACGTTATGTGGCATTAAACATATAATATATATAACATACATTACCCACACATATAGCGTATGCGATACAGAGCTTTTTCTTAATAAGTTCCCCAAGTATGTCAGAATGATCTCAGTCCGTTTGGGAGACCTGCTTAACGTTGCAGTGCCATATGTTTGTTTTTATGTATTGATAACCAAGATGACGATAAAAAACGTTCAAGCCGATGTCGGTATATTTTGGCGTGTTATTAACTTCACGATTTTGATTCAACATGTTGTCAAACTCATCTAAATTAACATTGTAAGAAATAAATGATACCATAACATTCTAATAATGTGTCACAAAAATTTTAAATATTAGGTTTGCTCAAGTTATCGGTCTTTAAGTAACATGAACATTTTGAATCTACTAAATGAAGCTGGATCTTTCTTAACTGCTTTAGGAGTTTGTTTATAACAAGTATCCCTATGACAATGGGCAATGTTGGTTGTTATGATTGCGTTCTCCTTCACGCTATTAATGGATGTGTAACCCTCCGGTGAGGAATGAGAGCACCTGCCTAAAACCTTACAAGGTCATAGTTGCCTATATACTATCAGAAAGCAAAATATCAATATATCAGATCATTTGAACTGAAGTCGATGCTAGGTCAAAATTGCCTGATGGAGAGGTTGGTAAGCGAGCTGGTATTATGGAACACGTTCAAAGGGTCCTCATAAAGTATTTCTCAATCCCCGCTACTTTTTGTAAAGAAAGATTTGAAGGAAAAATAACCTACTGCTTCACTATTCACGAGGAGAACGTTTACTATGGTTTTAGTGAATTGATTTGAATTTCAAAACCTACGTATTTTATGACAAAACATTCATGATAAGTAACACGTAACCAAATGACAATCCCGTCTTAGAAACATCAAATTGCCAATTAACCACTACCAAGCTTATGCTTTTAATAAGACTCTCAGTTTGGTGTTTGCATCATACACTGCATTTACATTAAAAAAAACTACCACCATACTTCTTATTTCATCACAGAGCTCAAATCGATTTCACAGTTACTTTCTAGAAACATTTGATTGATGACAAATAAATTTCTCTCATTGTCTCTGAAATCACTTCTTTTTTAAATTGAAACGGTGCGGTTCAAAGTTAGTTACGGTAGATTATGTCATTTGTCAGTGATTTCTTGGAGTACAGGTTGCCGTTTCGTTTGCAAATTAACCATATCCAATTCCCTTGTATCTGAAGATCTTTTCCGTGCTGCAGAGTTTTTGGAGACCATGTTGAGTACAAGATTTTACCAGTGAATCGTTAGCTGTCTTTCATTGTAGTCAACATGTTCATTGTAAGGTATATCAAACTAAACAAACAAAGATAGCTTCGATTGCAGACAAAGATTCTTACCGATGGAAGCAATCGTACGTGACTGGCTACACAACGGTTGTTATTATACACTCGGAATAACTATAACTAGATATAAGTTGTCGCTGTCGTACTATGGTATGGATATATACACTTTGTTAGTTATCATCCATAAAAAAGGAATAATATGTGGCAATGTGAAAAAGGATAAAAATCTTTATTTTTCCACTATCGTAAACCTTGCATAAAACATTACGTAAGAAGATTTAATGAAAACAAAAATATAAGTAAAGATGTTTAAACGTGTATCGTGATGACTATTAATTACAAAGCAATAAAACAAAATTCTACGTTTTAACGATGTCAAATTAGAGCACTAATGATTGTGAATGAGTTACGTAAAAGTTACTACAAACGTTAATAAATGAAGCTTGGTACCAATACTTTATCATCACTGAAGTTTGAGTAAAAAATGATAAGCAGCTCAATGAACTGAATTTAGTGCAAACCTGTGTTGACTTTTTACCCAGTAAAATATATGTGCCATAGTGTTAGTATTATTAGTGTTAGTCATCATATACTGTCTTTATGTCAAAGCTACTACCAATGCTACTTCTTTCATTATAGATCTCAAATAAATTTCACAGTGATTTGCAAGAAAATATTAACAAACAAAGATTGGCAATCGCTTCGATTGCATGAATAGATTCTTACAAAGGGAAGAAATCGTGCGTGACTGTCTACACAACGGTTGTTATTATTCACTCGGTATAACTATACCTATATAGAACTTGTCGTTGTCGTATTATGGTTATGGCTATATACACTTTGTAAGTTATCGTATATATGTGGCTATGTGTAAAAAAGCAATAAACTCAGATATATTTACATCAAACGATTTAGCGGTGTCAACTTAGGGCACTGATGATTGTGAATGAGTTAGGTAAAAGTTACTACAAACGTTAATGAATGCAGCTTGTTACCAATACTATATTATCACTGAAGTTTGATTAAAAAGTGATGAGCAACTCAATGAGTTAAATCAGTGCAAACATGTGTTGGTCTTTTACCCAGTAAAATAAAAGGTGCCATTACCCACTCACAAACATATGTTTTCTCAGTTTAGTGTTTGCATCATATACTGCCTTTATTTTAAAGCTGCTACCATACTACTACTTCTTTCATTATAGATCTCAAATAAATTTCACAGTGATTTGCAAGAAAATATTAACAAACACAGATTGGCAATCACTTCGGTTGCATGAACAGATTCTTACAAAGGGAAGCAATCGTGCGTGGCTGTCTACAAAACGGTTGTTATTACTCACATGGTATAACTATACCTATATATATATATATATATAAGTTGTCGTTGTCGTATTATGGTTATGGCTGTATACACTTTTGTTAGTTATCGTCTACATGTGGCTATGTAAAAAAAAAAACTCAGATATATTTAAAATAACACGTAAACTTAGAAAACATATTGGGTATAAAATGGAAAGCAAAGTTAATATTGTACGAATTCGTGCTAACTGTGGGCTACAGTTAAATTAAACAAGAGTCTATATTTTAGCGGTGTCAAGTTAGAGCACGTATACATTGGAATGAGTTATTGTTATTCAATATTAAAATTATGGAAATGGTGCGAACAATTTCCTAAAGGAATTTGTAACATCATGCATTGTATAGAATTTGATATGATGGATTTTAAGAAACAGATGAGTAAAGAATGAACTATAAATAATACCACATACAATATCCTGCACCATTCAACAACATTTGAGTTTATGTATGTTAGCTACGCCACAGATTTAGGATCACTTAGGTTTCTGATTCCTCTAGCACACGAACCGTTTGTATTCAAATACATATTTGGTATATCATTTCTGAAACGAGAAAATGCTCAAATAAATTAGCAACGCAGTGTCATAAATGAAGTAACACATTTTTTGTTTATAGCTATGGGTATATTCACGAAGCGTATTGAAGGCATTGGATGTCGTCAACATGTTTATGATAAGTCTTTGAGACTTATCTGTGTTGATACGATCATACGAGTACAATGGGCTGCTAATTACTATCAACCAATTATATGATTAAAACCAACAATTACAGGCTTGATAAAATAAGAAAATATTTTGTATTGAAAATGTAGACCAAAATCCGATATATGATCAGCAAACCATATATCTGAATTTGTGGAGATGTCGATATTTGGTAAGCACCGACAGATCCAGCAACACATCATATTTGCAACAATACGTTTTGTTAAAGGTCACACAGTTTTTCTTCCACGAACACTATTTTCGTATACAAGTTAGTAAATAAACTGGTCCCCTTTGAAGTAATGGCATTGTTAACGTTGTTTTCGACTTTGATCAACGTTCGGGGAATCCCCTGATCTTTACCCGATACTCTCGTACATAAGAACAGCTAAACGATCACAGTGTCTGGTTTCAATACCAGCTCAATTGCTTTTCTTCCCCTGTGTGGTTAACAAGAAGGAAGTACACGATGATTGAACTAACGGTAGCACTGAGCCTTATACTCAACAGAAAATATCACAAGGGCAATACAGAAAGCAAAGAATCTTTCTTCCGTATCATCACTGTGCAACAAATTGCGTTTAATTTGAAAATTAACCTCATATATGCAGTTGCAATAAACAAAAGCATCATCATCTTTTACTTTTACAATTAAATTGTGATTACTGACATACTTTGTAGTATGATGTAATAAATACATCATAGTTTCACTTAGTTAATTCGCATTACTTATTTCACAAGAGAACATATTTCTCATCATTTTTGTTTTTTAGAGATATATCACTATATGAAATGATTACATTAGTTGGTTTTTTATTTAAATTAAATATTTAAAAAATTGCATATTCCACGTAGCAAAATGTTCTTCTAAGAAATCTTAGCTTTAATGTAAACTATATTAAAACTAATTCTTGCCAAGTACGGACACTTTAATATAATATATACATTCAAATAAGGATAACAAGTAAAACGATGGAAAATATAAAAATATGTCAGTCGATATTAAGTATTTCTTTTCGGTAGTTCTTCCGTCAAATAATGTTTCCATACTCATCGTTCAATTTTGATAGTCGGCGATAAATGTTTCCGTCTATGGAAGGTCTTCTTATCCGATTTCCTGATATTCCTTTTGACAAAAAGTTAGAAATTTGATGAAGCTGATTTATTGATCCACAGTGGATTCTAATGAAGTTAAAAGTTCAAGGATTATTGACTATTTGCAGAAAATATGTAATTCGAGGGGATTAGTGCATTTTTAACAGAGCTGATAACAAGTAATTGTTTAAATTCCGAAAAGTGAAATGTGGGTTACAACTCAATCGCTTTACAAGCAATCCTTGGATGAAGCAAAATATATTTAAAATTAATAATCTTGTTATTCCTTTGTTGTTCTTACCTTATCCTCATTGCACATTGCAGCCAGCTTAAATGTTACGTCATCAATTGTAGGTCTTTTTTCTGCAGCCGTTTCCCAACAAGTTATCATCACCTGCCAGCTGAGATGAGAACAAACGGAGCCAACGTATATATGAAAAACATGGAAAAGGTGATAAGAGAAAGACTAGTATACAGGGGAAAAAAGCTTGCTTACATGGCTCCTGGACAGTTATCAGGTAGATGGAGCTGCTGTTTTGCGCGAAGGCTCTTCTCGACATCAGCTCTGGTTTGTCCTTTGTACGGTTCCGATCCTACACAGCGATAAATAATTGGATACCCCATGAAAATAAAGAAAGCGTCTTCTTACTTATTTCCAAAAAGGAATTTTATTTGCTTGATATATTTTTACAAAGCATAGAAAGTACAAATTATTTGCGCCTTTTCATTGATATTAAATTACAATGCCATACAAAAACACCATTGTCTTATCATGCAATAATACGAACTCAAGCTACGTTGAAAGTAAAGGAATCAATCGCATATGATCTACAATATCCAGTTATATTATTTAAATGCCAATACCGTAACTGAAAATTTCCCAGAGGAGAACACCAAAAGACCAGACATCTCCCGCGGCAGAAATCGTTTCAAGTAAGAGAAACTCTGGAGGCATCCACTGAAAGGGAACGTTCTGAGCGAGAGAAATGTATGGTATTTTAAATAAAAGTATATAAAGATACACATACACACA
>KN891268.1:8193-22561 GCA_000934455.1 Apostichopus parvimensis
CCGTGAGAAAATATTGGAAAAATTGCTATAGGCAGATTCAGCATTTTGGTCATTAGTAATGAAAGACCAGTTGAGGATACTGAGCTCATTCTTCAGGTGATTAACATTTTTGCGGCATGTGTTATTCTTAAAAATAGCATGTTTTCTTTCAGTTTGAATCTTACTTCCTGAATCACAAAAGATTGGATAGTGGTCAGAAATATCAGTCAATAAAATACCACTCTTAGAAACATTTGTAGAATTTGTAAAAATATTATCAATCAAAGAAGACGTAGCAGAAGTAACCCGTGTAGGTTCATCAATTAGCGGATAATAAGAGTATAAGGACATTATGTTACGAAGCTCTTGTACTCTTTGTACTTCGTTCTCCTTTATAAGATCAATGTTAAAGTCCCCTGCAAGAAAGAAAGAAAGGAAATGCATTCCACTTAAGTCGAATTGTATTTCACTTAAGTGGAAATGCATTTCACTTAAGTGGAATTGTATTCCACTTAAGTGAAATAGATCCACTTAAGTGGAATGTATCTTACTTAAGCGGAATAACATTTCACTTAGGTAGAATGTATGCCACTTAAGTGAAATGTATTCGACTTAAGTCTAACTGCGAGGTAAATGTTAAAACGGCTTGCCATACGATCGCTCCTCGGCACCGATGTCTGTGGTCGGTGCCCGTCTTTGTCCTTCCCCCTCCCCAGAAGGGGACGGAGAAGACCTGTCAAACGAGCCATCCAAGCTGGCTCTTCCTCTTGTGCCGTCCTGAGGACCGGCGTCTCCTCTTGGTTTTCCGAAACCCGTCATCGGGGAACCTCGCTCGGGACCGGCTCTCTTTTCGGATTGGGCGCTTGCCCCTGCTACCCCGTTCTGGGGGCCCAGCAGTTGTTACTCTCGTCGGCTCCCGGCCTCGGGACCGGCTGTGGCTCCGGTTAGGAGGTCTGCGGACCGGACTACTGCCCCTGCCCCCCCCCCCCCGTTCTGGGAACCCAGCAGTCGGCAAACACGTCGGCTCCCGGCTTTGGGGCCGGTTTTGGATCCGGTCTGGAGATCTGCGGACCGGGCTTCTGCCCCTGCTCCCCCGTTCTGGGGGCCCAGCAGTCGTCACTCTCATCGGTTCCCGGCTTCGGGACAGGTTTCGGATCCGGTCTGGAGATCTGCAGACCGGGCTTCTGCCCCTGCTCCCCAATTCTGGGGGCCCAGCAGTCGTCGATCTCCTCGGTTCCCGGCCCCGGGACCGGCTCTGGATCCGGGTGGGACATCGGTTCCGGACTTTCTCTCGGGTCTCGTCGGACCCGGGCTTCCGGAGCCCATCTCTGTGTGCGTACCACGCCGGGTACCACTCTCCTCGACCCGGACATTCTGTCCGTTCCGGTCGGAATTTCTAATGGGCTTTTTATTGGCCTTGAGCCTTGCTCTTGCTTTCCCTCTTGGTCATATCAAATCGGGACGGCGCCGGGACCTTGGGGGGGGGGCAATTTCTCTTTCTCCTCTCTCTCTCCACTCTCCTCTTTCTCTCTCCAGTTTGTCCCGGAGCTTCGAACGCAGGCTAGCCAGCCATGTGTCAAATCCTTGCCAAAGTTCTGGCGTAAACAAGATTTAGACCAAACAAGGGTCTCTGGGCTACAGGTCCTGCCTCTGGGGCAAGGATCCTGGCCATCCCCCGCCCGATCCGGGCGGAGCATCGCATAATTGACACATTTCAAGTGGCTCCGAGTACATGACTGAGAAACTCACGTTAGGAAAGACTAGAAAAAGTAGTCTATCGTAAGAACGTAAACTAACCATGGAAATGGAAGAAACAGGGTGGGGACGTAAACTAACAGAGAGTAGAGATACGTGACAAAAATATCGCGCCCCGCTAGGGGCTCGAGGCTTACAAAGTACGCTACAAAAGTGAAATCCCAACACTTAGAAAAGCGACCAAGTAACGAAAGTACATGAAAACGATCCAATATCTTATAAGAAGTATAACAGATAAAAAATGTAAACAAAAGGCGAGATACCGCCCATCCGCGCTAGTGCGGAACCGCTACAAGGTACGCTACAAAAGTTAAACCCAACACTCAGAAAAAGCGGCCAAATAACGAAAGTACATGAAAACGATCAAACATCGTGGCTACAAAGTACGCTACAAAAGTGAAACCCCACACTTAGAAAAAGCGACCAAGTAACGAAAGTACATGAAAACGATCAAACATCTTATAAGAAGTATAACAAACAAAAACATGTATACAAAAGGTGAAATACCGCCCATCCGCGCTAGTGCGGAACAGGCGGAAACGAACGAAGCAGTTTCGCAGAACTACTACCTGAGAAAGTAACGTTACGCTACTCAAAAACGAACACATGGGCATGGGTCGCACACTAAAAAGAGCCCCCAAACTCCCTCCCTTTAGAAGAAAAGGATACTTATCAGGCTGTAAACGACTGTGAAACGTTCTGAAATCCCAAAAGATGTATACAGTAGAAGGTAAAAATCCAATGTATTCCGGGCAATTTCCGTATGTTTTTAAATCCAAGACGAAAACGTATGTGTAAACACTTTGGATGGTAGAATGAGAGGAAGGGCAACGACCGGGTGCACAGTGTTAAAAGATTACCTGGGCATACTAGACACGTTAGAATGAGGTGCTAAGGTTGTGAGGAGACAGGTAAGCGAGGAACGAAGTAAATCAGGTGTTTTGGAAACATCTATGTTTTCTATTATTCATCCATTAAATTACTCATTAAGCACTACAGTCATGTATTACTATGTTATGTATGTATAGGGAACATTTAATTAGCTAGACTAATAATTATAATAATTGGAAATGAACATTGCTGACTTGAGTTGAAACTTGTTTTACAATCCAGTGTTGTGCTCATGACATTACAGCTTCAGCTTGGACTGAACAGACCACTTTAAATTAGAACATGCTAAGTCTCATTCGTTTTTTATTATAAAATACCTCAAACATCAAATATGAGATAACTGATATATTATATGAACCCCTATAGCAGGGAATGGATGGGTGTGTTCCCAAGCAGAGTATATTACTATACTAACAAAAGTGAAGCAATGACGTAACAAGCATGTTCATTGATTATAGAAGGAGAGGGAAATGGAAGTGGTTAGTGGTTAATTTGAAATGATTGTTTTCTCTTTACAAGTTACTTTTTTTTTAATTAGTTGGCTTACATCTTGTGTGTTTTTTCTTTGTAAATATGGCGTTATTCAGGAGTCTTACACGGTGTTCTTTAGAAAAATGAGGTTCCTTGTAAAAATTCAAATATTTTAACTTTCTTCAAATTAACTAAAATAGCATGACGTAAAATAAACTGCATTTTAAAGACAAAACAATATGAACCGTAGTCAAACATCCGATATATCAGAGGCATTATAGTTTGGTGGTCGTCATTGCAAAAAAAAAAAAATCTTGATATGATTTTGTTTTTAACAAGAAAATAGCATAACATAAAATTAATTACTAGAAATAACTTGAAAATATATTAGTCGATAACATTAGATTGAAATACATGAAATCGACTAAGAGTGAAATAGTTTGATTCTCTGTCTGGTCGTAACTAATTAATGCCTTAAATATTATAAATGATGTAGTCCAATCCCTACAACTCTTCATTCTCAAATATACTTGAGTTCATTCAGACATATCAAATAAAAGGAGTGTTTGTATGTATAAATAACGACAGTACCACATTGTAAAATAAATTGTTAGAAAATTACTGTGGATGTGTAAGTCAATAACAATAGATTGTCTTTCTTTGGTTGTAACTAATGTTGTAATATGTAATGAGTATATCATTAACTTCTCCATTAACCTACCCCACTCAATCTCCACCACACCCGCACACATACACACACAGGACCTATCTGACACCTCTGGTATATGATATCTTAAACATAGCTGATTTGTGATCTTCTTAGATGAATTATAACATCTTACACGGATATTAGCTTGACCATACTATGTCAAATAAGGAAATGTACATTTGAACATGATCCAAATTTCATTTTACCAAACGGTCAATGCGACTAAAAGAAATGATTAATTTTATACTGTGCATTTTGTAGCAATGCATTGAAATATTTCTAACGTCATCACATCAATTTAACTTTGACCGTAGGGTGACGGGACCCTCTCTAAATCTCAATACAGGAGTTACGTAGCTGATATTATGTGTTAATATCACGGAATTGTCAGGTTTGGAATTACTACGATATTTATTTATCAAACTACACATTGTCCTGTATAACGTGTATCCACACCCTGACTGAAATAAAACAATCCATGTCTTTTCATTTATCAGACATCAAATAATAACATTGATATCTCCTAAAATCCATGCATTCCATTTTTGGAAGACCACAAACCATTGCCAATAATGAAGGACACGCTTTTGTTCAATGGTTGGTAAATCTGAAACTATGGATCTATGATGGTGGAACATAAGGGTTTAATTTTGGTGGGTCGTGGGATGGGGGTGGACTCACAAACTTCTTAAAGCTGTGGGACTTGTGACTTTTAATGGGGCAACTACAGAATCACTTAAAAACGTTCCGACGAAACGGACCCTCTGTGAGTTCTCTACCGCAAATGCCAGCTCTTGAATATTTTCAAACAAAAGAGCACCTTCTAATTGCATATTACCTAATTTCTCAACGAAAAAACATGTAAATTTAACATAAAATGACACCATTTCATTACAAAAATAATTTGAATTAATTAATGAAATGGGTACATTTGCGATTTTTACACAACTTTGTGGAGAACGTTCTCCATTTCCCGCCCGAATCCAACCCCCTGCAAAGGACCATTTCAATATAAATCGAATTTCAAAAAACAGCTGGTGATTCCTGGAATCACCTGCCATGACAAAGCTCACTGTTCAGGGTCACAAAAGTTAAGTTGATCCCAAATCAATTCATCGTAACGTGCGTGCTGGAATGCTTTGACGATATACAATATCCACGTACATCTAATCACATTAACTACAAGAACAGTTTGCTCCCCCACCCCCCCCCCTTCTTTGTCCTCTCTCTAGAACATTAACATAAGTTCGTATTTAAACACTGATGAAAAATATACGGTGGTTCTGAAAGGACAGCACGACACATTTCTCCTTTTTCCCTCTGGAGTTTTCGAGTGATTCTAACGTTACATCTCGAAGAAAAGGATCAAATTGACGAATTTGCTGCTTTTCAAATAACGACAAGCAACGATTTATGACCTTTCTTTATCGTGTTGATAACTATACGCTAACAGTGACACAAAATTTATGAACAGGGGGGGGGGGGTGCCTTTGACTAGACGGTAACACAATTTTACTTGTTTTAGTTATTGAAAGCAAACTTTTTAGGTATGGAGGTATGTCTGTGACGCCCATACCTACCCTTGTACTGTCACCCTTTGTTATTGAAGAGCAAACAAACATCGCGAACAGACACTGAGTATCTGACGGACAATATAACTTGATGTTTAATGGGGCATGGGTGATCTTACCGTATAAGTGTTTATTTAGATAAGCCAGTGATAATAAAGAGGTTTACTATATTATATGATAGCAAATATTAAAGGTCAATTGTGACGATTTGGTAAGATAATGAGTCACGATCGTGTCTTTCATTTTGGTTGTTAAACAGTGAAATGAACAGAGGGCAGCATAGCTAAATAGCTAATGCGGCGTCATGTTGTTCTATGATTCATGGCTAGGTAGTACCGCAAACGATTCACACAAATACTTTAGAGTGTGAGTGACGGGTGCACAACATGGTATGTTGCCTAATAGACATTTGTCGATGACCTCTGACATGAAGAAAGGTATTTACTTTTACAAACGACTTTTGTGATGTTTTGCGTGTCTTTCGTCTCCTTGACGATTTGGTGATTTTGTAGCAGAAGAAATTAGAGTGTTTTTATTTTCACTTTGCACAGAAAACATATCCTCGTCATTTCCATGCTTGACGAGGCTATAACTGGTCAAGCAAACTCGTCATGGAGATATCGCTAACGGAAATGGAGTTTCCTAGTCAGCGAAACTTGTCATGCTCCTTTTCAAACTCGTCATCACCCTTATTGACTAGTTTATGGCGCATGAGGAGTTTCAAATCCACAGCTGACAAGTTATCATGATCATCAGCATACTTTGACGAGTTTACTGAGGATTGCTAAACTAGTCATGGAAACTCCTCCGGCAAACTCCTCAAACAAACTTGTCACGTCCAGCTCACAGACTTGAATACGTCTAGTCTGTGGTCCAGCTAGCTACCCAGCAAACACAAAACGTTATCATAACATTTTCAAAAGAGCCTACAAAATATGTTTTTATAACGTTAAATGTGGTGTTATAAAAACGTCGGCATAACGTTTTTATGCATGAGATATTAATATTATATTAATGTTATATTAATGTTTTAACGAAAACAAAATGTTTTGAAATATTAGCCTAAAAACGTTTTCGTGACATTTTTATTACACCACAAAGAACGTTATCAAAACAAAAGACGAAACGTTTTAATAACGTTTTAAAAACGTGTTTGTGTTTGCTGGGTAGCCACAAAGCAACGGGTCAACGGCCAAAACAGCCCTCCCCACATTCCAGTGCCAACAACGGGAACACATACATTTACAATGCATTGATACCAACAATTAATTGATTAGTCATTTGTTTGTATATTAACATGATGAGGGGTTGAACAGGAGAAAAGAGCATAACGTTTACTTTAATATTATAACATTACTGTTAACTCTAACCCAGTGCCCTATTCACGTTCCATTTTTACCAAGATATTTACGTCGAAATTACGACAATAATATACATCATATTTTAGGAAAAAAATGTATTTGCGTCATATCTGCATATGATAGCGTAATTTTATTTCGTGGACTATCTGAGGGCAACATCGAATGAAAAAATGAACACATTATGATGAAACATATGATATTTGGAAAACACTCCATTGAGTGAATTGTTAATAAATTGCTGTATTCGAAACACGGGTTTCCGTCATGATATAATACTATACTTGATAGCGTAATTTTTACTTAGGCTGAGGCAGCCGTCCCGGGTTGCATGTCGACTTATGATTGGTCTGATGTTGTAAACCTTATCTGCATAATACATATGTATATATTATTTGACCAATGGCAAGTTCATGTCATAGGGCATGTGATACTATTAGCCAATGGTATGTCTAGGCCGACTGTACCTAGTACTACTACTACTGTATACTACTGCATGCATGATGCATGCACGTACTGGCTGCCCGCGCCGCGCGCCAGAGCTAGATTTACAAATTAAACTTCCAAAGCTTCGGACAAGTTACTGAATGAATACTGGATTACTGGCTTTCCGCTCCCGTCTTCGACAAAGGCCTAGGCCATAAAATGGAGGCTGGGAGGATCACAGAGGGGATCAAGTGAGTATTTAAAAGTCATGTTTACCTTTCTGACAAGCCTAAATTCACATTTTCAATTTTACAAACCTAGCCAGTCGCCTGACGTTAGGCCTAGCCTAATAGTAATAATACTTAGGCCCTAGGCTAACGTTAGTCTCAACGTTACTCGCGAGGCATACGGCTAGGCCTAGGGTAAGGTGCGCAGTATTCAACCGCCGCCCAGTATCCGACCACCTATTGTTAATTTGCCAATTTATCCAAGATGGAGTGATGCTTTTCGTTTAAATTCCCATGGTGTGATCAAGAACAGGTTGGTATCAACTATCATACCCACCAAACCACAATTCAAAATTAGTCAGTTGGGCGAAGATATTGATGAATTGGTTGGGTTAATATTCAGAATATTTTACAAAACAGGGTTTCTTAAAAGTACAGTTAGGCCTAGGCTAGCCTAGGCCAAGTAAAAAAAAAACCTGTTGATTCATGGATTCGGTGTGACGTCAGTGCGTGTACGCACAGTGGCCTAACATTATTTGTTACACACTGAGGAGTTTATCCAAGAGTTTTACGATCGAATTACTCGTTTTTGGAGGCGTGCGTGTTGCAAATTCTTAACATGTTCAGAAAATGCCCATAAAATAATTTCAGTTTATATGCCAGCTGGAAGAAAACGATGTATAAAACTGGTCGAAAAGTTCGATTCAGGATGTCTCATTGACTTTGTACAGGGCTCAGCTGATTTTACCACCCACTGACGTAGTTGCGTGATATTTCGCTATTGTGACGCGTGGAGTACGCGCGTATCTCGGATCCATGAATCGTCCGGGATTTTCAGAAAAATCGAGCATGAGGGGTCTTTTTATTTGTTAGGCCTAGGCCTAGCCTAGCCTATTTGTATTTCACAATGGTCGACATTCAGAATTGTCAATCGAGTTCTTAAAAATTGATATTGTTGCAAAGGCAACACATCTCACAAAAATGACACTACAGTTGGAAAACACCAGCAGAAAATAAATGTGATAGGCCTAATCAATTTTCGATTTTTATACAAAATATGCAGGAAACTTAACCAAAATATCAAAATTAAAAATAAAAATAAAATCGGTGAGGCAGCAAAAAACGATGCGGGAGGGGACGATCAGCTGGTTTTTATTTTTACTTGGCCTTAAGCTAGAGATGACAAAGTGTGCAGTGCACCATTCTGTCAAAATTTCGCAGAACTGGTACCACGCACTTTTTACTAGCCTAGGCTGATTATGACACATGCCAAATCAGCTCATAGTATACTTTTTCGCCTTTCCATTACAGTGTCAACAGAGAATATCATTAATGTACACATGTTCATCCATGCATGTGCTTTCATTTTTGTGTTTCTGTCAAAAATATGAGAGATATCACAGATTTTCCCCACCCTCCCCAGAAAGAAATTAGGGGGCGTGGCCTCTACAAAAAAGTGTTTTGGTTAAAAAATCAACTCCTTTTCTGTCTAATCTATCTTTGATGTAAAGTTCGCAGCTTTGCCAACCTAGGGTAAACGTCCCTTATTTCGGCCTGTCCCTAATTTCGGCCCCCTCATAGAAAAAGTTGAATAAATCTCACAAAATAACCAGTTGACGATAGTTTTTGAAGCCACATGGTTACATGCGTTTCTGTTTGTCCAAGCTAGTGAAAAAAATAAATGATATGATGATATTTTCGGAAAGATGGCCAATCCCAAAGGCTCATCTCAGATTTGTGATAGCTTTGGTAAAAAATTACACCGTCAGCTAAGATCAACTCACTTGAGAAAACATGTAAAATCGGAAAAATATTTGCAATTGCAGTTGAAAAACTGTTTGGGTAGAATCAAATGTTCCCCAAGTACTAGTCTATGCCACTCTTTAAACATATCCTGCTGTATAACAATTTTTGTGGGGGAGCCCAAATTAGGGACAATATTTGAAGAGATGTCCCTAATTTCAGCCTCATATTAGTCTTGTGTTAAGTCGATTAAACATCCTGCTTTCCCGGTGGCTATTTTCCAGCACATCTACCCTACATTGCATTCAAGATAATCGTCTTGTTCATTCCGTAAAAGGGGGGGGGGGGTGGTCAGCGCGAAGGGAAGTGCCATATATGGTGAGCGAGTACCGCCCAGTTTGATTATTATTCATTACATAGCTGCCAATCTCAATACCAATCAATCTATTATCTTCAAAGTTCATGAGGTGATTTTAAGATACTCAAAAAAACCCACTCCCACAATTTCCACTGAAGCATGGCTATGACAGTTTTACGAGCTCGTGACTCGTACTCGCGTAGTAAAAATGAAACACCGTGTATCAGTCTCACACCCCGGCCCACGCTGCACCACGGCACGCGCACCGGAGAAACACAGGGTAGAATCGCTTTACTGCCGAGGCCTCGTGCAAGGTTGCCAGACCTCCAGCTGTGATGACCTCGTGGTTCCAAGAGCGGGGGAAATTGTTTACGACCGTGTCGTAAATCTTCGGTGCAGGGCAGCTTCCAGGGGTATTTAGAAAACCCGACAATAACCCGTATTCTCTGGTATTTTTGGCAGACGTGGACTATGTTATTTCATGGCATGTTGCATTAAAGTAAGAGAAAAGTGGGACGGAAAATAATTGTTCAGTGTAGCATTTCTACAATTTGTTGTTCTTATTGAAATCCGAAGAATGGCCCTTTGACACATAAGCATGTCAGCTCAAGAAAATGAGTACAACTGATGTTTG
The DNA here is from genome assembly GCA_000934455.1 of Apostichopus parvimensis. Taxonomy (NCBI): domain Eukaryota; kingdom Metazoa; phylum Echinodermata; class Holothuroidea; order Aspidochirotida; family Stichopodidae; genus Apostichopus; species Apostichopus parvimensis. The sequence continues at coordinate 18,316 of KN891268.1, forward strand.
ATTAGTCTCAGCAACACTCATTTTACCATGTGTTGCTAATTTCGACCAGTAATTAATATTCATAAATAATTTGCATATTCATAAACATAATAATTGTTTTCAAACCTTATTTATAAAGGTTTCTTATATCACCATGTTTTAACTTGTCATTTGCAATGAATTTGAATGATTTTTGGCGAATTGAAACTTTTATGTATTTTTCATACATTTCAGCAAATTAAAAATGCATGATATTAATATGCAGTTTGAAAAAATCATAATATACGAATCCCAACCATAGAATTACCTCAAAAGTAGCTTGAACTAAGGAGGGGTTCTTTCAAACATTTCTGTATTTTAACTCAACAAAATGTTGGGTCTTCAAGGCAAAATTATGGTTGATAGATAAGTGGTCGGAATTAGCATACAGGCAGCCGAATTTGAGCAATAGGGCGGTCGGAATTAGCAACAGGTTGGGTCATTTTTCAATGCTAATTTTCCCCCATTTATAATATGAATAGAGACATAAAATTCATCCTGCCTAAAGACAATTTACCTGGTAGTATTATAGAACTTGGCATTTTTCACTAAATATGTAGTAGCACCCGAAATGTTCGAAGTAGCACCCGAAATGGAATTTACGGGGGCGATTTTTTTTCAAAAGTAGCACTCGAAATGAAAAAAAGTAATTCGAGCCCTGATCTCTACACAGAGAGAACATATGCTATAGGCTATATCAATTTATGCAATTACTGCTGTATGTGCTAATTCTGTCAAAAAATTGATAATAACCGAGTTATCGCTATTTCCTAACTGTTTAATCCAACCGGGATTGACGTTATACGGTGGAGTCTATGGACGGAGTTATCCCATTGACAATGTCACAAATTGTGCAATGCGCATGTTGTAACTCCAAACTCGCTTATCATAGAACAATAAAAAAATGTTAAAGCATTAAAATTGCACTGTAGGTAGGCTACTGTTCACGACAGTGCTTGGTTGACGAATATTTGTCAGGCACTGACCTTGGTTTGAAAACTACCTGTTAGAGTGTTAGACAAAGAATGGAAATCGGTGAGGGTCAACGGGTTCTTCACAATCCCCACCCCCCCCCAAGAAAGCCCCTGGTTCCAACAGAATCCATGTTAACCTGGGGCTGCTTTTTGACAGGAATGGCCCTTGGTGCACGAATATTTCCTCATGCACCAAACCTGATTTCATTAAGTGAGTTCGGAGTTACAACGTGGGCATTGCGCAATCGTCCCGTTTGTGACAACATTGTCAATGCGATGACTCCGTCCATTGGCTTCACTGTATAACGTTCGATCTCGGTTGGAATGAACAGTAGGAAAATAGCGATAACTCAGTCAAAACAGGCTGAAATTGACGAATAATTACGTAGGATTGGTCAATGAAATCTGTGTAAACTCACAAATCCTCTGAAAATGATAAGGGCATTCAGAATGAAGAACGATTATTTGTAATACCCTGCTAATGTACAATCGTACAACCCTGGCCAATCAGCTTTAAGCAGTTGAGCTGATTATTCCATTGTGGGGCTACAGCAGGGAAGGTATACTAAGAAGTCATTACATTACACCCGATTGCTGCAAACAAGCATGGTCTGTGGTTTCCCTGGAATTTCTTGCATGCAGTAATTGCATAAATTGATATATAACATGTTCTCTCTGTGTAAAGATAAATTTGGAATTTTTCGGTTGACAAATGGGGGAGTAATGATGGAAGTTTCTCACGAATGCGAACGTTGGTGCTCGACGTATATGTAGTATACATCCAGCGGCAAGTTTTTGTCACAAATTGACCTTTGGCCTCCAGTTAGCGCATGCGCAAATCGTAACTCCGAACTGGCTTATTAGCTGAGGGGAGATATTCACAATTCGGCCTCTGAACCATACTGTACAATAAAATGTACAACCGAGGAGCTTGGTATGGCTATCCTCGTTTCAACTGCTGTTAGATGACATACATGTAAGCCTAGGAAAATGCTTCCTGTTTAATCTTATGATACATTTAATTATTTATTGTATTTAATTCTGAGGAGTAACTATTTGTGAATATAATCTGAACTCTGAAGGTAGTTGCTAATTTCTCAATAATATAAATAGTATACTAATACTGTACCATTATCACCATCTATTCACAGGTTCCACGATTTCGGACAGATCTCTTCCAACTCTTAGGGCAGTGTTTTTTTCACGCATGTTGTTGTTCTTTGTGCATTGCTGTTGCGCATGCTCGGTACCATAGTACTAAGTTGCGGCAAAATTATCACTCGCCAGTATATCTCTATTCCTACCAGCACCCTGCAACACAGTTCACTTACTTCTCTCAAATTTAATAGAGGTACAGTATGGGTTTTTGCGCGAATTGATTCAAACATTGGCTCTGTACAAAAGTGAATAATTGAGAAATTTGGGGACCTAATATTGACCTTAACTGCTTAACAGCTGCTACAGTTATATGTTCAGCTACATGTACTGCAGGCATATGAACGCACAGGTCTAGTGATTTATGGTAAAGTAGCCACAAGGCCGTCCAGCTATGGCATTCATTTGCTGCATGTGTAATTATGACTCGGATAACTTTCAAAGGCTTCTGAAACATTACCGCTTTGGCCACAGTCGCGACCCGAGATTCAAAATTGTCTGTGGCATAGATGAATGTGCTAAGAATTACTCTAATGTTCGTGCTTACCAGAGACACATAAGGGTAAAACATGAACATTTCTGGTATAGGATACAACCAAACCCCATTCCCCCAATTGCAGATGACCACAATATACCTGTTGTCTACCATGACGCTAATGGCGATGAGGACGATGTAGATGATCAGTTGGACATCAATGCTAAAGTTTCATCATTTCTTTTGAAATTACGAGAGATTCATAAATCATCCCAATCATCTTGTTCATTCGTGGCAGATGAGTTTGTGGATATTCTAAAACTCCAGAGGGAAGCTATAAGGAAGAATGTGCATGGAGCTCTTGCAAGGTATGGTGCCAATTTGGAACAGCTCAATGAGCTTGGTCTTGATGAATCATTTGAAGAAACAGATCTTGAAACAGCATTCGCTGCATTCTCTGAATCCAGACATCTTGAGAAATATGTAGAGGATTCCTATGGTCTGGTCAAGCCACAAGAATTTGTTCTGGGTCATGATCCTGTCAGTGAAAAACCTCACACGATGCAGTATGTCCCAGTCTTGGATTCACTCAAGGCTCTCCTTAGCTTTGACGATGTCCTAGCAGAAGTCTTAGCAGGGCATCAGTCAGCTGATAAAGTGGCCGATTACTGTGATGGCTCCCATTTCCAGCAAAACCTCCTGTTTTCTGCAGATCCAACTAGTCTACAAGTTCAGCTGTATTTTGATGATTTCACCGTTGCAAACCCATTAGGTACTTATGTACAAATGCTCAAGTTCTCAGCAGTGTACTTTGTACTTGGCAATTTGCATCCTAAATATCGGTCGAGGTTGCGGATGATCCAGCTTATATCACTGTGTCCCTCTTTTTACGTCAAGAAGCATGGAATTGCTGAGATGTTGTTTCCTCTGATGGAAGATCTGAAGAGTCTGGAGCAAGAAGGAGTGACGATTGAGAAGGATGGAGTCCAGCACACATTTCGTGGGACTGTATCCTTCATATCTGCAGATAACCTTGCTGCCCATGAAATCGGAGGTTTCCAGACACACTTCAACCATGGGAGAGTCTGCAGAATGTGTAATGTTACCACTGCACGCCTAAAGGATCATTTTTGCACCGATGGGTTGGTAATGAGAACGAAGGAGATGTACGACCAGCAAGTGGAAATGGTGCAGGAAAACCCAGGGCTTTCTGGAACATATGGCATCAAGACCCGTTCAGTGCTGAATGAACTCCAATACTTCCATGTCAGTACAGGCTTACCACCGGATATGGCCCATGATTTATTCGAAGGTGTCATTCCTGAGGTAGTTGGTGAGGTTGTAAAATCACTTGTCACCCAGAATCACTTCACATTGGGTTTCCTGAATGAATGTATCAAACAGTTTCCTTATGAAGGTTCTGATCGTTCGAACAAGCCTTCTACGATGTCGGAAAACATCAATTCATTCCGAGTCAAACAAACGGCATGTCAGGCATGGTGTCTATTGCGGATGTTGCCTCTAATGGTAGGTCACCTTGTTCCACAAGATTGCGTGGAATGGACGGTTCTACTGTGCTGCCTGGATGTCGTTGAATACTCCACTTCCCAAGAAGTTACTCCAG
>KN891269.1:8564-27245 GCA_000934455.1 Apostichopus parvimensis
ATATATACACAATAAATACACACACAATATATAAACAAACCAAATCAAACACACCAAGTTTTGCTGTAATGGTAGATTCATATACAACAGTATATACTGTTAAGCAATGTAGAACCAAGCTCATGGTTCCCACGTCCATGTTTTAATGGTATCTGTTGATTTAATTGTACATATTTTTGATTTCTGTGAAATCCAGTGGTGTGAACAGGAAATACAATGATTGTAGAGTGAAGGGTGCGGTTTGTAGTAACCATTATAAACTAAAATATTTGCTTAATTTTTTTCCGATGATACGTAATCTTTTAGAAATAGCTTTGAAAAATACGACAACCATGGATTCTTTGGAAGGGTAACAATTTACATTTTATTTTTAATGGGAGTTATTAACTCTCAAAACAGAACTAATTGGTAGCTTACGTAGCACACACAACACAAGGTTAATGCAATTAATTGTAAGAAAACACTTTGATCTCATTTCTCTTCCCAGTAAAGTTAAAAAAAAAAGGGTCTCTTTTGTTTTACATATGTTTTATACGAAGTTCAATAAATTGTTCCTGCAAGTAAAAGCTTATTTGTAGAACATAAGAAAAGTATAAAACAAAGGTTACTCATTTCTGTAGTAAATCTCTCCTTTCATTCATAACATTTTTTCCCTTTTTTTTTGTGGTAAAAACAATTCCTTGTGGATAGCTGGCTTCAGTCAACATTGACATACCATTACTCATGCTATGGGTCACTGGTCTTTGCCTTTCTTGGATACCTGATAGCTTTCAGCCGAGTCTGTGGTATTTTTAGCTTCACAAACCAAATATTTCAAGCCATGTGTTGTATATACTGAGTTTAGTTAGTTGTGTTGTCACACAGTTGGTTTACAGAGCTGCTGCTTCAAACAGTAACAGGAATAAAGAGTCCGCCAGTGTTTAAATGCTGGTAGTGTGGCATTGACGTGCGTAAATCAGGATTCTATGAAGTCAATCGGCTGTTGTCATGCAAACACTTGATTGTTGATTTTTCTTTGGAAATTATGTAAAATGGAGTATGCTTGTTCCTGTTGTGGTCGGCTGAATAGACTCTGGATTTGCTATCTCATTCTATTTTGTGGAATTTTGTGATTTGTTACTGTAACCTATGTAGATATTATTATCTGGCTGTTTATAAGCAACATTGGTACAGGAAGTTGGACAAGGAACATCCATCAGTAGGTATGCGCCATTCTACCATTTATTCTGTTCGTCTCTCTTAACATGTCCTGTAAATGAAGACTTAATTTCTTTCTTTTTAATTATCTTAGTTCTCCTTCTCCAAAGCTAGCAATATTTTGAATAAATTTAGAATTTTTGATTTTTGGAAACCAATTGGTGGTTTTTACCTTTGCAACGAGAAAGTTCACTTTTTTTTTTTTTTAGCAACTGTTTATTAAAATAACATGCCTATATTTTACACTATGTAAGTGTATGGAGGAAATAGTTAGACATGAATCCTTTTAAAGTCAGTCAACCTAAAAACGGTGATAGACTAAACAGGTAAATGATTTCGGGAAAACTTGTATTACTAATTACTGACGTCCATTTTGAAAATATTTAAATTTCAAAATTTCCATAATCTTCCCTCCCCTTCCTAACACCCCCCTCTCCCCCCTCTCCCCCCTCTCCCCCACCGTATGTGCTGACGCTATATGCATTGTTCTAAAGTTTACAGTACTTATAGAAATGCCTTTTGAGGGAATATTTTATTTATTGCTGTTAATTTATTCACAGCTTCTGCTTCTTTCCTGCTGTTATATTAGTCTTTACAACAGTTCTTGTTACATCCATGGAATAAATTTAATATGTTGAGTAAGGTTTGAGACTGTTCCACATTTCCGCATGATACTTGTATAACAGTGGATAAACAGTTCTTGTTATGATATGTTATATGTTAAAACTTGATAAAGTTGACCCGATTGTTTTGAACTTTCACTTATGAAACTTAAAGCCTGTGCACTACAATCAGTAACGACGATGAATCTTCATCGTATTTTCCCACCGTGCTTTGGCCGTACTTGATAAGTTGATCGACGGTCTTTATGAATGGAAAAGATGATTATCATCGTAGATGTCGAAGATGATAATTTAACGAGATTGAATAGTCATGCAAAACGTAACTAGATAGAAGTGATGCCAAAAAATAGGTAGATTTGCTATAAAAATGACCACAAAGTTTCAAGAACCTGAGACAGGCTGTATGAAGCATTTCTTTTCACAATTTTTTATTTGCATGATATTCCAAATGTTATGATATTCATATCTGTTGTACTGACAACTGTTGTGGTTACATAAACTGAAAACAGTGGAAACCTTCTCTGAAATGTTGTACAGATGTAATCCTCATTGGCCTTTAATTGCTAGTAGTCAATTTAAACTGCTTTCTACTTCTGTAGGAACCTGGAAGTTTCATATATAGATGCTGTATTATAAATGAACATGTTTCATATTTCACTTTGCCAATATTTTGACCAAGCAGAGCATTCTAGATAGGATGTAGGTTGAACCACCAATATTTCATGTACTAGACACAGGTGTGTTTGCAGCAGTACAGCTTACATGATCACTAGTTAGCAAATCCGTACGTTGATTGACGTTGTAATTTCTGCCTTTTTCACAGGAACAGTGATACCACAATATAGATATCACTGGTCATTGTCATCTTTAGCCAATGATTACCTCAACAATGTTGTTATATATTTTCAATGTGGATTTGTAACGGTTTATGAACCTTTCTCGCTTTTTGCTACTAGCAAGCCTTTCCAGTATTTTTTTCCAGAAGTGATTTTGTCATGACTCAGAAAGTTTCCAAATTCCATGTATTTCATCAAATTTGAAAAGAAATCTATCTGTCTGCATCTACACTAATGGTTATTCCCACAAAAAATGGCCACAAGTATTTTCCAGTTATTGCCCATAGCAATTAAATTTCAGATGAAGGATCTGTTTCATGTCACTTGATTCCAATTAATCTCTGATTGCCAGTGTTTCAAAAAGTCTGGAATCTTTCCAAAATATTTGACCAGTGTTTTGTTCTTTCTTTCTTCTTTTTCCCAGTGGGGGGGGGGGGGTTAAGGGGGGGGTTAAGATCTTTCACAAAAACTGTTGACTGTTGTTGAACGATATCTTTGGAAAATTAATTGCAGGGAATAATTTATCCGATCTAGCAGTAAGATGGTATGCAGAAATGGTAACCAAAATGTTCAAATGACTATACAAAACCAAAGATTTATAACAATATTTTCAGTATGTTATAGGAGACAAAGATCAGAGCCTTACAAACTACTATGCCAAATTTGAAAACTAAATTATGCCCTGAAAGTGTAAAATTAACTATGATATAGGTGTCATGTGATCAAATTCTTGTATGATATACTGCTTTATCTGCTGCGATCAATTAACCTGTTTTTGCAAAAACAGAAACCAGTTAATGAACTGAAACATCAGATGTATGACTAAGTTTCAATTAGTTTAAATTTAGTTTTTAACAGCATCGTAAAATTTCAAATGTTTCAACAGGAACAAAACTGAAATAATATATATAGAAACTGCAATTGAGTTTCCATTGCATTATAACATATACCAAAATAAGTGATTAAATGAGTGATAAAATACAGTTTTTGTTTTGGCTGTGTATTGCAACTGTTTGAAGTATGTGTGGTATAAAGAAGGTGGGTGTGGCACTCTACTGGTGGTGACCAGTGGGTATCAGAGTGTTGAACAGTTGCATGCAAAAGGCCAGGTTGCAAAGCATTGATACACGACCAGAAACTGTGAAACGACTATAAATATATATAATTATTTTCATTTTGTTACAGTTATATGCAAGTAATTGAAGGTCTTCCAACCTATGGCGTGCATTACTATGAAGTCAAAGATAAGTCTGGGTTACCTTGGTGGCTCGGCCTAAGCTACAAAGGTATCGGACAGTACGACCTAGGAGACAGAGTAACCCCTAGAAACGTAAGTATAGAGCATAAACAGTCAGTCCTCCTTGTCGTTTATAGGATACCAAAACAGTTGGGATTTCTTAGAAGTGACAAACTTATGGATACATAATGGATACAATGGATACATAATGTCTTCAAGACACAAAGGCCAGTCCATCCCATAATATGCTAGAAATATATAAACAAAATAGTCAGAAGCCTGGTAACCTTCCATTTGGTTTCTGAGCTCGTTTTGCAGATTAACATGGCACTGTGAAGACAACAGTATTTTCATGAATAAAATAAACTTTTTCAAAATTTTGGTTGATTTATGATGCTAGTATTTTGAAGCAAGAAAGGTAAACTTTTATCGAGAAGATAGCGTTGAAGATTTTTTCCACAGTGATACCACAATATAGATATCACTGGTCATTGTCATCTTTAGCCAATGATTACCTCAACAATGTTGTTATATATTTTCAATGTGGATTTGTAACGGTTTATGAACCTTTCTCGCTTTCTGCTACTAGCAAGCCTTTCCAGTATTTTTTTCCAGAAGTGATTTTGTCATGACTCAGAAAGTTTTTAAATTCCATGTATTTCATCAAATTTGAAAAGAAATCTATCTGTCTGCATCTACACTAATGGTTATTCCCACAAGTATTTTCCAGTTATTGCCCATAGCAATTAAATTTCAGATGAAGTATCTGTTTCACGTCACTTGATTCCAATTAATCTCTGATTGCCAGTGTTACACAAAGTCTGGAATCTTTCCAAAATATTTGACCAGTGTTTTATTCTTTCTTTCTGTTTTCCCAGTGGGGGGGGGGGGGTTAAGGGTGGGGGGCTTAAGATGTATCACAAAAACTGTTGACTGTTGTTGAACGATATCTTCAGAAAATTAATTGCAGGGAATGCGATCTAGCAGTAAGATGGTATGCAGAAATGGTATGCAATATGTTCAAATGACTAGAAGATTTATAGGAATTTTTTAAAGTATTTTACAAGAGACAAAGATCAGAGCATTGCACTATGCCGAATTTGAAAACTAAATTATGCCCTGAAAGTGTACAAATAACTGTGATATAGGTGTCATGTGATCAAATTCTTGTATGATATACTGCTTTATCTGCTGCGATCAATTAACCTGTTTTTGCAAAACCAGAAACCAGTTAATGAACAGAAACATCAGATGTGGGACTAAGTTTCAATTAGTTTAAATTTAGTTTTTAACAGCATCGTAAATTTAAAATGTTTCAACAGGAACAAAACTGAAATAATATATAGAAACTGCAATTGAGTTTCCATTGCAATTATTACAGTATATGCCAAAATAAGTCATTAAATGAGTGATAAAATCAGTTTTTGTTTTTGCTGTGTATTGCGACTGTTTAAAGTATGTGTGGTATGTAGTAGGTGTGGCACTCTACCGGGTGACCAGTGGGTATCAGAGTGTTGAACAGTTGCATGCAAAAGGCCAGGTTGCAAAGCATTGATACACGACCAGACACTGTGAAACGACTTTAAGTATATATAATTATTTTCATTTCGTTACAGTTATATGCAAGTAATTGAAGGTCTTCCAACCTATGGCGTGCATTACTATGAAGTCAAAGATAAGTCTGGGTTACCCTGGTGGCTCGGCCTAAGCTACAAAGGTATCGGACAGTACGACCTAGGAGACAGAGTAACCCCTAGAAACGTAAGTATAGAGCATAAACAGTCAGTCCTCCTTGTTGTTTATAGGATACCAAAACAGTTGGGATTTCTTAGAAGTGACAAACTTATGGATACATAATGGATACATATGGATATAAATATGGATACATAATGGATACATAATGGATACAATGGATACATAATGTCTTCAAGACACAAAGGCCAGTCCATCCCATAATATGCTAGAAATATATAAACAAAATAGTCAGAAGCCTGGTAACCTTCCATTTGGTTTCTGAGCTCGTTTTGCAGATTAACATGGCACTGTGAAGACAACAGTATTTTCATGAATAAAATAAACTTTTTCAAAATTTTGGTTGATTTATGATGCTAGTATTTTGAAGCAAGAAAGGTAAACTTTTATCGAGAAGATAGCGTTGAAGATTTTTTCCACAGAAACCCTAGGTGACCATTTTTGGTAACTCTCTAGAATATTTTAGCAGAATTTTGTGTCATGTTCAAACTTGAAGATATACCCGAATAGTTCCTTGTTCCTGGTCTGTCTCTCAGGATGTCAGAGGTTGATGAATCATCTCAAACTTTCATCAGCAAACCAGCTCTGCTTCTGAGTATGGGATGGTTTTTTTTATCAAAGCAAATTCTCAGCTGAGGGGGTCACTTGACTTATTCTATATTCACAACTGTAAAAGCAGTTAAAAGGTGTTATCCTGCTAGGATATTTGAAACCTTTTGATTAGGTTAAGAAATATATACATCAGATAGACTGTGTTAAAGTTTTTTTTGTGGCCATCCTACTAGTCTCATACACTAGATAACTTTCTATATCCTTTTAACTCGTAAGACCCTCGTTATAAGGAAATGAGTTTGATTCAGAAGTCATTAACTGGACTTTATATTAACAGTTAAAAAGCTGCAATTAATATTAATAGTACTGTATCAAATTAATATGCAAGGAAGTGTATAATAAGATAGTAACGAGTAACGAGTATAGTAAAGAGATATTCTGATTTAATATTAAAGATTTTTTGCCCCTTCAATTTTCCAACTTGCTTTTCAACATGTGCTCAGGTTTGTCTTTAGGACCAGTCTTTGGGGACAAAATGTTGAGAACTGAATAGGATTGTTAATTACTTGCTCATTAAAGCTTCATCATTTGGTGAAAATAAAAAAAACTTGGTGTTCCCAGTTTGATTAATTGCAATGGTAATTAATACGTGATACTCGTATTTTACGTGTATTACGTAATACTCGTATTTTACATGTATTTTACGGTATTTCACGTTTATTTGGTAAAGTTGGTAACCAGATGCAAACTGCTACTGCTTTAATAGATACAATTAATAATTGGCAAGGTATTTTATCAAACTAATAGACCTGTTGTTAGGAAGGCTATTTATATGGTTAATAAGTTTGTCCATTCTCAATAGTAATATGCTATCCTGACAATTAAAAGAGAATTTTCTTGCTGTTTGATTTATGTCCCAAGTCCAAGTTCTCAGCTGTGAAACTTCAAGAACTTAACTCTCTTTTTACAAATTTTGCAAGTAATGTTTTTTTTTTAATACACTATTGTCTTATCAGAAATGTTGCAAAGTGTTTAGAGATCATCGTGGATATTACTTTCAGGCAAATTAAATTTTTCATACACAAGGGAAGGATTTAATAAGTACACCAGATTTTTTTTTTAAGGTTATAAACCAATATAAAGCCATGCATTTACATGTATCGTCGTCTATGCTTTAACTACTGTGTGTGTTTGTTTCATATTTGGTAAATGGTTCAATATCTTGTAAGAACTAACGATGGAAAAATTATAAAAAATTAATTTACGAATATTCATCTATACTTTCAGGTATTCAACTGGAAACAACTTCAAAACATTTATTACCAAAGCAGAAAATTTTCCATCGAAGTACTAGACGCCAAACGGTAAGAAAAAAAAACAACAAAATTTTTGTATTTGGATGTACCTGTTCTTTAGCATCATCCCTAGGACAAGTCTTGACTTTATGATAGCATAGTCTCCCCTCCCTCTTCCATCAATAGTAAATTCTCTAGATTTGATTCACAACAGCTGATCGGAAACGGATCAGTGGAAGGCTTAGATCCGGCAGGTGGTTCTTCGTTGTCTGTCACAGAAAGACGAAAATCAAAATTCAGTTTGTTTTGTCAAAGCGTTGTTAATTCAGATTCTGATTGTTTATTTTGTGTGTGTGTCTGCATTTTAATTCATTCAGGATGGGGCCTCTCTTGTCTGTTCTGGAATACAGTTATCTGTGGAGGTCTGTTTCTCATTGTTAGGAATAATGGAAAGATTATAGAAAACAAAACCATGTGTACTATAAAGAATATTATAATAATATAATTATATACCTGATAGGAATATTTGTATGGTTAACTTGACAATAGCTTTGAATTATTCACTATAAGTTTTGAAAGCCTTTCTTCAAACACACACACACACACAGCAAAATTATATTTGGTTATTTTGTTGTATAGCTCTCCAAGATGGCTTTGTGCTTGATGGTTTTTTGTTCTTTGTCATGGTTTCATCAGTTACTGTAAGGTAGTTTGGAGCACATGTTTGCAAGCTATACTGTGGTACTTATATAGAGGGATTGGAATATTTTTTTACCTCTTGAGTTTAGCACAGCTTTTCCACATACAAGATGGATATGTAGGGTTTTTTTTTCTTTTCACTTGAAACAAATTACAGAATGGATATATTTTTGTCTGAACCGTGTTAAAATGTTGAATGTTGAATGTTGAACTGGAAGTCACCCAACGTGTAAGTTGTAATCCATAGGCCCTTGCAGGTTTATCCAACACTTGTGGTGGCTTAAGCATCGTAAAAGTAACTGATTATTATTATTATGTTTTTACAATTTTTGCAATTAGCAGCTTAAAATGATTAGAGGCAGTATGAAAATTGACTTACTATACAGAACTGCTTACAACTTGTGGCTACAGTTCTTACAACACTCTTACATATGCTGTGACAATAGGTATTCCATACATATATTTCCTGGTTGTGTTAATCACCTATCGCATTCTGAATATACATGCTTTAACAATATCTCACCAAAAAATAGTTTGCAAATGTACTTCATTTTGTATTAAAGTAAGTACTGTCAACTTTATCCCAGTTTGGAAACAAATAGTCTTCAGGACATGCAGTCATAGACCCAAGACTCCATGGGTATTTAACATCACCAAACAACAGAACTTTCAACTTAAACCACAGAAAATTGAAAACTGATCTTTGCTACCTCCCCCCCCCCACCCCCCCAACCAAAAAAAAAAACAAAAAAGGTTTTAATTAACGGCAAAAACAAAAAGGTAAGTTTGCTAAACTTCCCCCCAAGGAAAACCGGGGGGGAACGCAACAAGTAACCCGGAAAAAACAAAAAAAAACTTTAAACAAAAAGAACCCAAACAACGAATCCTCCCCCCATCTTGTCAGCCACATCAGTAAATAAATTAAAATAATTGTGGTATTCTTGACTGACCCAGATAGTTTCTGTTTTGTCTGGTGAAGAAGTCATTGACCTGTTGCTTGTAAACTCATTTTAAGAACCAGGGTCTGCTTGCTCTAAATATTATGAGCAACATCTTAATCAAATAACCTAATTTTTGATATCATATTATCTGGATTGTGTTCAATCTTTGGTAATGATGGTGTTTAAAGCTAGCTGCTGCTTTCATTTGCACACTAAATGGGTTCTCTCCAGAGACATTGTAAACGATGCTGCTATTTCGTTTGTCGGTTTATAGTGAAATCATATTGTTTTTGTTTTGTGTTTTGGATAATAAGTCAATTAATGTCTCAATACAGAACTTGCATAATGGTTGAGCTAATACTGACAATCATTGTTAAAGCAAATATTTAAACTATAGATACCTAACAATTATTTGCATCTGATAGGCCTCTGGCCCTGTCACTTGTTATGTTCATAAAGAGATGTAGACCACTTTCAACTTTTTGGGCTTGAAATGAAACAAAACTTTCTGCAGTCTTTATTAATACAGGGAATTATTTGTACTGTTTATATAAAAATTATTATATTTTATTACAATAATTATTTATAAAAAAGTACTTTAAGCAGCCATATGTAGAGAACAGCACTTGACAACTAAGTAAATATTCCATATCTATGGTAACATTTTAAGAAAGTTACATTCACAAGAATTTCTGTGGTTGCAAGCAACATCAGTATTATTTGGGCTTTGTGGCATTTTTATCAAGAGCCACTGTAATTCAACACCAAATGTCTTTCAAATGTAATTCAAAACCAAAAGCCTGATTGTTGCAGTATCGACCACTTTCATTTCATAATTTCTTACGGTCAAGCTTACTTGTAATTAACCTCTGACCCTTACTTCTCTGAGCTACATTCAGCCATGAATTGTACTTATTCTGTCTTCAATCCTCTTATGCAACATATTGACTTTGGACTGAATTTCCTCCATTGTCTGTCTGTGTTTATAGCTCCTTTCATTGAACCTCTAATCAATTGCTCCTGGACTTCTTCTTTAAGTCTTGGTCAAGAGCTATCACCCCATTTATCAAATTTCTTTAAAAGGCATTGGCCTACTTAACGTTTTCCTTTTAAGTAAAGATTAAAACCAACCAGGACACTCTAATTTTTTTAACTCGACGACGTATGTCGCCGGAGAACTAAGGGCAGTAGAGATTGGTACATCTCGGTGTAGTAATACGAACTGTTATTAAGTACCTGGTAGGCAATCCACTCCCGTTATTGTCTGAGAAGAAGGTGAATGACTTGGTCAATAGACCTCACTCAGCTTTAAAGCTATATGCTATATGGTATATGCTGTATGTAATATGATATATATATATATATAGTATATAGTATATATTAAATGGTATTGGGTTAGATAATCTCGAACAGCCTCCACCAGGATTCGAACTCGGGCCTCCCGCTTTATATGCGGACACCCTTACCAACTAGGTTGTGGAGTGTGGACACTGATTGTCCAGAGATTCGAAATGTTGTTATTCCACTCTAGGCTTTTGTCACCTGTATCGAAGAACAACGCTAGTTCTGTTTTTGGTGACATATTTTGCCTTACTCCAGAGATCAATCATGACACTAACCAACTTGAAATCATTTGTGAATCCTACAGCTGTATATCGAAAGAGATACTCTGAACAAAACTGTTAAATGAATATATTCATAGATACGTGAAAACCAAGTATTCACAGAGGTACTGTAAGTTGCAAGCCAGAATCACTTGAGATGAAAACTTTGTGTGACATTTCAGTGGACTGTGCAAACAGTTCAGGTTATAGAGTGTTTAGTTTTATGTGGATCTGTACCATGACTCTGAAGCATTATAAATTGAAGATATCAACTAGTTTGTGTCTGCAGAGACTTGTAGGTACTCTTGTTTTCTTCGAGACGAAGAACTGTGTAGGGTCCATTTCTACTAAAAAATCTTCAAGTGGTTCCTGGTTTTCTTTTTCGAGTTTTCTTCTGTAAATATTAAACTGGTGTTGTATCATCCCACTGAGGGAGTTGCCAATGACTTTGTTTTGGGTACGACAAGTGAGAACTCTTTTGTGATGTTAATTAAGCTTGAACGGCAGCCGCTTCAGAGCTATCGTATTTCTTTAAATTTTATTTCTTCACGGGGCGACGGTGATTACATGCGATGCTTTTGCAATTTTATTGAGATTAAAAGTGTGGGGATTGCAGACAAAGCCATCCATCTCGCTGCATTTCCACGAAGAGGAAGAAGAAGAGATTTTGATCGGTCTGTCGAAATTTTGGTGGCAGATAGACAAAGGAAATGAGTCTCACCTGGCAGGCTGTCAATCATTGGTTAATTTGGCTCCCGGAATGAGTTTTTTCTATTTTTGGTTACAAATGCTCAGTCGTGATGAAATGTGCCTTTGGGTGGGCTGGGGTATTATGATGTCTGCAATCTTTCACTATGATTCAAAACCATTTTCTTTTTAATTCTGCTCTGGGAGTTTTGAATGGGAAGAAGGAAAAGAGGAAGGAAGCTGGGTGGTTTAAAAAGAGGAGGAGAGATTGGGAGGAGAGGATGGGGTGGGGGGGGATGAGAGGATGGGAATGGGATGAGAGGTTTGGGGTGGGAAAAGAGAGAATGGGTGGCAAGAGGATGGGGTGGGGAGAGGATGGGGGTGGGAATGAGAGGATGGGGGTGGGAAAAGAGGATGGGGTGGGGAGAGGATGGGGTGGGGGTGGGGGAGGAAAAAAAGGGGAGCAGCTGAATGGAACAGGATGAATGGATGTCGGGATGGAGAAGTTGAGAGATGAAGGAATGTTTGGTGGTGCCAATTCTTTAAGTCAAGCGCTTTTGAGATATTCCTAGTAGTTTGGATAATATCACTGGTAAATGGTGAAAAGACACCGACCATTGCATTTAGTAGTCATTTGAAGTGGCTTGACAGATATTTGGAGTCTTTGAAAAATCTATAGGAGAACAGTCCACCATTCTCCAAAACCCCTTCATCCCCCTTGCTTGGGGGACGGGGCTGGGGGGGGGGGAGCTGCTGTCAAGTATATTACCTATTCCTACCTTTTGTATTACATGTTCCGTTTCATTTCCTAAGTTGAATTCCGTTACTCTCCTTTCTTTGGAAGTTTCAACTTTCAACCACGGCTGTCAATTTACCTGTTCCTACCTCTGTATTTTATGTTCCGTTTCATTTCCTAAGTTGAATTCCGTTACTCTCTATTCTTTGGAAGTTCCAACCACGGCTGTCAATTATTGATTTAGATCAGGATGTGTCTTGAATTCATTTTCAAATCTCTCCTCCTTTTGCCTCTGCCCTAATGGTCCCTTTGTCACAGTCTACTGAATGTCGTTACCAGTGTGCCCCCATCTATGTTATTAAATTTATAGTAAGTCATCATTGCCACAGGTTGAAATGATTTACGCCTCATCGGTTATTTTGTTCCCTCTCTCTCTCTCCTCCTCGGCAGTATACTGCCTCACCCTATTACATTTACTTGGCCCCCTAATCAGTTCTCAATTGAATTTTCATCTCGGAGAATCTCTCTCATGTTCGAACGATGACAGCTTGGCTGTCCAGAGGGGCCGTCTGTTCTTTGATGTACACTTCGAGCAACGTATTTGTTTCGTCTCGAAGTCTAGTCTTTCCGTCAGGAAATTTTTCCAAAGAGTCGTAGCTTTTCTTTTGTTTTCTTTTGTCGTAGTAATGTGGCCATGATGACAACTCTCTGAGTATAGGTTTTCATTTGGTGTAAAATTCTGTCAAGAGCGAAAAAAAATAATAGCTCTCTACAGGGAACCCGGCAATTAGTGGCAATGCCGGAAAATTTGGTCGAAACAAATGTTTTTCGGAAGCGTCCACGTCTTTGAATAATGCTCCTGTGGGACCGGTTGTTGTGTCATCTCGGAGATGAGTGTAAAGAATTCCCGATGGGAAGATGTTAAATTGAACCAAAGACCGTAAGAAAGAGAGGGGGGAGAGAGAGAGAGATTGGGAATTTCGTACTAGCAATCTGGTATGGAGAATGTAATCCAATACCTCCTGCCCAGAGGACATTGGAGTTCCGCAGCAGTTTTCCTGTTTATTTGTCTTTTTATGTGGATAATATTTCTTTGTTATAGGTCTTAAGTGAACATGGTGTGAGTTACTTACCTCTATGGATAGGGTTATTTTGTTTATTTGTATTTTTGTGTGGATAATATTTCTTTGTTATAGACTGTTTCAAGTGAACATGGTATGAGTTACTAACCTCTATGGATAGGGCTAAAACAGCCATTCTTTGTCATCCTTTTATACATTGGTTTTGTAAATGTACCTATTATAAGTAATACTTCTATAGCGATCTAATGTGACCCTCATTTTCATGAAACATTTCATTTATTTTCGTTTATTTTATTTTTCACAACATATATACAACAAATGTAGCGATAACAGAGAGTTATGGAATGTGAATGGAAGTGTATCAGGAAACCCTTGTGGGCTTTATCTAGTGATACACTCCCTGTACATAGAGTACACAAATAATTTAACAGAATTAATAAAAGAACTAAGAAAAAGAGAAGAAAAGAAGAAAGGAAGAAAAAGGAAAGAAAGAAAAATAAACCTCAATCTCAGTATACGTTGAAGTAAAATCTCTTTAATTTGCATTTAAACGAATTTGGGGAAGGTTGTGACCTGATATAAAGCAGCACAGAATTCCATGTGATGCTTGTATGATGTCGAAGGCTATATTTTACCACATTGGTGTGAATGCGATTAGGGCGTAAAATTTGTATGTGTGGTGTGTTATAATTGTGAATGGCATGAAAATATGAAAATCGGTGATGTGACTCGTTTAGATCTGTTTTCTGTGTAGAAAACGTCTGTCTATTAATTGTCTCTTTTTTGGCATCAAAGATGATACTTTGGTTTGGTACTTTGGTTAGTATCAGGACAAGGAAAGCTACATAGTACATACATATGTGTCACTTCAGGTTTACTACCCTGGACATGACATGAGCAGTTTAACCTCTCCCCCCCCTCTTGCCTCCCCTCCCAAAGAAAGGAAAGGTATTGACAATAGTCTAAAAAAGTGCCATTAATATTCATAAAGTTTCCAAATTCTATCCCCTTGCACTCTTCTAGCGCCTCCTCTGTCAAATGAATTGAAGTCTTGTCAAACCAGTTTAATTTATGGTTAACATATTGACTTTTACAGTCAGAGACTTTCTGTCTGTATAGATCAGTCTCTGCGAAATTAATGGAATCCCTCCGAGAGGTTTTTTTCACGGAACACGGAGTAAGCCTTGCAGATAATAGTGTCCATTTCAACTGCAGTTCAAGAAAAACTACAAAAAAAGAAAGGATAAAATAAGAAAAGCCAGAAGAAAAAAATTAAAAAACTCAAAAAGAACGGAGGAAAAATGAAATGAAGAAAAGTTGAAAGGAATGGAAATGACATGTTACGGAAAATTAAATGTAAACTGGAGGCACATATGTTACATGCTTTTAAGAATTAATGAGGTGGGAGTGGGAGGGGCAAGTAATGGCAACAACTGACTCTCTCGCTAAAATGGTGAAATGGTTACATTTTGCATCGTACTCGAATGTGAGAAGTACAGTGAATCATCGAAAAAAAAATTCGTGTAGATGAAGTGAAGGAATAGAACTATTGCACAAATTATCAATCAGATGTAAACATGAAAAAAGTTTCTATCTACATCACTCCTCTCTTACCTGTGCCCTATATATACATATTCAAGTTTTGGAATATTTGACCCATCTTAAGGTCTGGACATTGGAATATTTTGAAATGGTTAGGGGAAAGGAGAGAGGGCAGTGGAGAAGGACAAGGGTTCAGAAACACATTTTTACCTTACGAAGTTTCCATGAATAATTCGAGAAGGTGCAAAGTTTAAAATTTATCGGACCAAGCTGTTCTTTTGCCTTAAAAAGTGAAAGTGCATGATGAGATATCTATTGTTTTGAATGTTGAATGATATTCATTATTATCTGTTGTGATGTATGTTTGCTTTATATATTTATTTATAATATATATTTGCATGTTAATTGTATCATTTTCTCTCCTTTCTTTTGCCCTCCTGCCTGCATTTTGATTTTTTGTCCATTGTTGTTTGGTTGTGACCCTTGACCTCTGACCCGACAGAGTCCTCCACAATTTGAGCAGTGTAGAGCTATATCAACAGGACCAGGATTCGTTTGACGATTTAGCCGACGCCCTCACTGATCCTACCACCCAGTAAGTGCATGTTTGCTAGTCTTACAAACTAACCAGACACATTTTACGAATTCTGTTCAAAGGATACTTTGATCGTATTTTCCTTAGTTGCATGTTGTTTAGTTTATCATGTATTGACCCCTTCCAGATCTCAATGGGTTTGTTTGTTCTGAAATGCATGTTTATGTATGTATATATAATGTTCATGTTACAGCACATGTGCCTCCTGTAGACTTCTGTTATCAGTTGGGTACATTCCAACCTTTCATTACATTTCCAATCTGTTCCTTCTACTTCTACTTCCTTCTACTGTTCAAAGGTCATTTAACATGAACATGTAGTCAAATTGCAAAAACTTAAACATAAAGACAGTCAAGTTGATGAACTAGATGTGTAGGTCCACATTACGGCAAGAACTTTGCTGATCACTTCAAGTGACAAAAAATGGAAGAAAAACGTTGACAATATCGAGTGCAGTGTTACATGAAATTGTCTCATATGAGACATAACTAGGAATCACTTAGACTGTTTGCTTTCTGGAGATTCATCTTTCTTCAACTTTAACACAGAAATAACTTGTGCCAATATTTATAAGGTTCCTTGTCTGTTTAAATGTAACAGTGACCTTTACTATCCATTGTGAAGGTTGTTTTTACTTCACTCAGATTCTAATTTGGTGTGTTATTGTTTTTAACTGTCACATAAAATTTAAAAAAAAATCCATAATATTTATATAGCAACACATAATGACAGAAAGAAACTGTTGTAGGGAAGGGAAAAATTCTATCATGAAACTCACAGTAATCAATACTTTTGAAACTGAAATGCTTTGAAAGCCACTGTGTTTATCTAGTGGATATAAAAAGTGCTAACTGTACAAGGTTTCGTTCAGATCAGTATCACCATGGATACGGGTTTGAGTACTTTCATGTTTGGGAGAATTATTCTGATCTAGTCGTAGTTTGTCTCTGTGCTTTTAGTTTTCATTCATTACACTTGCGTGCTAGTTATTTAAATCAAGTCATGCAATGTTTTGATTCACCTACGTAAAGACCGGATCTGTGCTACGGTAACGACCGATAACAACAGCCTGCTTACGTCAGCACGGATCATTGATTTAAACTTTTCAAGTATGAATATTTATATGGTCTCGGTAAAATGACCGATCACACAGCTCCTAGAAATACAATACACCAAAACAGAAATTGCCAAGTTCATGTAGGTGTTGTGAATACAGTTAACTTTAACCTATCTCCTCGCTGTATTTAATGATGTGTCAGCCTTCTGCGAAAATCACAGAATGTCAAGCCACAGAACTAACTCGGTGACTTTTCACTGAGTGCTGTCAGAAGGAAATGATATATATGTACATATATATAATACGTACGTACGTAGGTGTGTACAAACATACATACAAATATATATACACACATACATACATATATATATACACACACATAAACATATATATACACATACATACATATACAGCTACGGTTTGTCTCCTTTCCATGTTCCACTTATAACTGTTGGCAGTGCTTAATAGCAAAATACACAAACATCATAATCAGATATTGGACCCTAAGCTTTGTAACCATTGTTGTCATTGTCAAGACATTGTTAACAATGTAGCACTCTCAGTTGTCCTCCAGCCATCTCTTACAAACCAGCAACATTTAACGTTCATTTTGGGTAAACTCTTTGTGCTCTTATAAGCTTAGAAAGGCATGGAAATGAAGTTCACTAGCTTGACCGAGTTGTGTTATGTAATGACGGATAAAATCAAACGTTTGTAATTTGTATATACCTATATCTTCGTTCCAAACAATTTAAAAATCTTAACAAAACTTAGGCTAATATACATTTGGTGACCAGAATATAGGACGGTATATAAGTTTTGAGAAATTGCAATATTATTCTGAATATTACTCGTCATGTTTTGGTTTGAAAACTGTCACTGAAGTGCAAATGGCTGCCTAATAAGATAAAATAGTCAAACAAACTTCAAACAACTTTGTATGTAAGATATATCAGGATGTTCACGTCTCTTGGGAGAGATTAACGATGAAACTGTTTCAACAATTAAAGTCTTCGACACCAAGACTGTCTCATTCATATTAGAAGAAATCTTGAGTGGATTTTTCCGCGGAGATGGGACACTTCCTGTGCCACGGAGGAAGCTTGACTCAACCGGTAGCAAGAGAGACAGGGGGAAATCCTGATTTTTGAGATGATAATGTGCTTTGACTTCAATGTATGCGGTTGTATAAGTGTTAGATGGATGTATCATCGGTACGATGCAGTTTGTTTGAGACATTACGCCCGTGTATTACATTTCATAAGATTTGAGAATCCGTTTTCTTTGGAACGGAATTTTTAAATTTGGATCTTTGGGTTGTATCTGTGATTTTTATCTTGTACCTTCGTGAGACAATTTGCATTTGTTCATTAAAGGTCTACTTGAGTCATTAAACAGTGATTCTAAGTACTGTGAGAGAATGAAAAAAAAACTGGGTAGGGGGTTAGTGTTGTTTGTTTTGGTGACGATTAAATATCCATCCAAATTAATTGCATTTCAAACCTAATAGGTTTTTTGCTCGATACTCATGGGTATGAAAAACATTGTGTTTCCGGTGGATTCTGTGCCAGCTCCCTGTTACATTTTCTGATCAAGTCGCAAGACCTCATCCGGGATATTTTGATTTCTAGAGGACGACTTGACCTTTATCTGCACAAGGCAAAGGACCAGCACATCTCAGCAAAATTGGATCCAAATATCTAAGTAAATCTATTCAGAAGTACATCTGAAATAATTGTACTCAAAAAGGATATCAAGTATTTCAGCTTCAAGTGCTTTTAACCATGATTGAACATAATGCTCTTCAGACTTTAACAACATGGGACACAAACTCCTTGTTTTAGGAATGAAAGCATATTAATACGGAATCTCCTCGCAAAAAAGCTTACCTGATGACGTAAATGTTGTATGAGTGTTAGAGGTATACTGTTATAGGTTTATGAGTGCTGGCATTCAAATGTACAACAGAAAATGTTGTAGGATGTTGGATATGATGCAGACCGAAGACGTGGCAGAGGCCCGGGCAGACGGTAGAAGGAACTGTTGTAGTTTTCGTACAGGAGGCATCACGTATAGAGGGAGCACCTCTCATCATCAACAACGAGACGATCGAAGACAATCCGGAATGTGCTACGGAGCTCTGCGAAGGTTCTCGTGACAAAAAGATCTTAAGACATTAATGTATGGAATGTATTGTGCGGTGTGAAGATACCATGTTCATCATAATATAGGCTTCACTAAGGACG
>KN891270.1:3784-14536 GCA_000934455.1 Apostichopus parvimensis
ACGGTAGAGCTTGGGCGTAGACTATAGACATAATAGTCATTAAAGAGACAAACGAAGTCTACAAAAAAAATTGTATCAAAGAGCAAGTAAAAAGAAATAAGAGTGGTCTAGCTCCCACTCATTTTGATATACAGTATTAAATACGTCGGGCAACATGACTCTTGCTAGTCAAGCTAATCAACTCTCCTGATATGGGAATTTTAATAACAATCAGGACCAAAATCAAAAACTAAATCAAAACCAAAATCAAACTCAAATAGCTGCTTAAAAGCTCCATCGTTTAGCAATGTGATGGCCTTGTGGTATCACCACGGTAACCCCATGCCCAGTGATTTTTCAATCCTTTACAGAATCGTCTGGCGATTAAGAAGATTTTATCCCCATGCAGGAATGAAATCTGTCCTTGCAAAGAAATGACCACTGAGAATAGATGTAAATGGATTGCAATTCTTTGTCAATACAAGTTTTTAATTTCGATCGTTCTTCTTTGTTTATCTTGTTATATAGGTATAACTGAAAACCAATGGCAAATGAAATATTGTTCATCATCATTTTGCTCAATGTCTACTACTATTTGCGCTGTCACGTATGACGTCATCTCACCGAGGGGTCTCTTTGTCTATTATCTCAATATTGAAATAGATTATCTGCAAGCCCTTGATCAAAATCAAATTGAGATAATGAAATTGGTGCACAGCTCATCAAAGACGTTGTAACTCCTTGCCATTAAATCAGACATCGGTACTAGCTTGACCTCCAACAAAGTGAACAGAATAAAGTTATCTGGCGTTCCATGTTTAATTGGTTTGATGACAGGAGACTAGAATTGAACTAATTTGTCAATTTAGTACCGAGGTTTTCCATATGTAAACGATTAAACAGTATATCTATTTGTTTTAAATCAACACTCAATTTTACTCAAAAAGTAACCTCATGGGATGTATCTTAGCATTTTTGACTATGTATTGACACACAACTTGCTTTCAAAATTATATATACACATCACCCTCACGAAAGATATGTACGAAAGTGCTATATCCCCGGGCAGGGGAGCATTTAGAAGAATTCTTAGCAATCTGACTTATATGATATTCTCTCATTGTTACAAGTAAGGCAAACAGCGGTCCCAAAGGGGCGTGGTTTTCCCTCAATGGCCACACCTCAGTCTGTTACTTATGGTGCAGCCAAGACACATGATGCAATACACGACCAGAACACGTTATTTTGCAAGGCCAAACATGCACTTATAAGTTACCGGTCGTTGGCTACTTTGACGCACTTTGGCTACGTTGGCTAATGCGGCTTACGTTGGCTAACTAACCGTCCCTCCTCATTTGTCGGACACAGCACATCGATAAGAGTATTCAGGTTCCAACTCTGCAACCGGGATAGTCCTGCTACAAACCCCTGCGATTAACTCAGCCGGACAAAATGAAACGTCGCCCTTGCACAATTCACAACTGACGGCGGTCCTTAGAAAATACCAATAAGGGTGCACCCATCAATCCTAAACGTTTTACGACACCACTGTTTTAATTCGCCACACAATGTCACAGTAGCACACGAACAACATTGGCTAGCTAAAAAATGAAGCCAATCCAACGTAAACCTAACTTACCGCTCATACACAGAAGCGGAGTGCTTTTATAAGTACTGCTCGTACACAGAAGCCTTTTCAAGTCGTCTCTGACCATCGGCGGCGATAAACTGCGACTCACGAACATGTCTCCAGTCACTTGCCACGCCTCCAGCTTATTTGGCTGATCCATGCTGACCCCTTTAGTCTTGTTTGGAAAGACGACTAGAATTACAGTCATCCTATTTACATGTTAACACAAACGATACTCTGGCTAAAGTTTACATAGCCGCCCTCTACTGCCTAAAGAGGATCTCGAAAGCCCGCAATGGCAAACTCTACATACCGTTCTGACAATCATTATCCCAAGAATTCAATTTCCATTACAATCAAAATATTAAGAAAAATCAAGAAAAAGACAACACATCGAAGAGAAAGTTGATTACATTTCTGCCGATAAAGCCTGAGTCACTCAAGATAGGGAATGGAATCCCCCTCCCCTTCTTCCCTCTCCAATACCCCCCCTCCCCAAATAAAGGGGAGCACCAAAGGAGGGCACTTTATTTGTAAACTGTCATAAATTAACAATTTTCAATAACTATTTAATTACTCTCCTTACTATCTTTTTTGAGTGTCCCCCGTATACCATACCAGAAAGGTGCGAAAAGAATGAGTACAGCCCCTAATATGGAAAGAGGACTAACAGTTTCATTAGTAAATGCTACTTGCAACACGTAAGATATTCCTACTTGTAAAGTTGATATCACAGCTACTGTGCCAGCGCCCTCAGTTTGGAGTGCCAAATATGCCGAAGCACATGCACCTACTCCAGTGGTACACACGAATACCAGTTGGAGCCAATCGTACCCAGATGGTCTATCCTGGAAAGGTGTTGAGTTAATACTTAATTCCAAACCAAAAACCCCGAACCCGACGATACTCTTTAGTAAGAGTATGACGTATGGATCATAGGTGTCTCTCTCGACTAATTTCCGGACCAGAATGAATGTAAAGGAAGCACTAATAGCAGCCCCAAGGGCGGCTACTGCGCCAATTAAATTATGGTCACTTTCATCATCATCGTCGGCGTCGTGACCAAAGATAAAAGGTGGTTTTGCAATAAAAATTAATCCACCTATATTTGCTAGTATTAAAAGTATATCGATGATGAATAAATCCTCGTTTAGAAATATCGTTGAAAGCAGAACGCAGAGAATGGCTTTGCTGAATATAATCGCGATAGAGTTGCCTAGAGGCGCCAGAGAAAGTGCCAAAAGGGAGAGATAGACGCTACAATTTTCAAAAGTTCCAACAAGAATGACAATCACAGTATCGACCGAATTATAATGTTCTGTATTCTCCCATCGTATCAAGAAAGGAGCGAAAATGTAACTCAAGCTGCATACAAACGCGACGAACGTTGTTGGGTATGTCTTGGTGGCTATGCTACTCGCTAGACCGTTAAAGGCCCACAAGAGAGCGGATATGAACGAAAATACGATTCCAATGTGATCTTTCAACTGTTCTATAATTGACCAAGGCATAACGATCTGTTATATAAAGAATTAAAAATGAAAGGAATGATATCAAAACAAGAACAAAACAAGAACACAACAAAATTGTCATAAAACGTTGATTCTACATTATACTTATTGAAGGAAACTTGTTGAACGGAGAATCGTTTCTTTTGAAGAGAAAGAAACAACATTCTACGAAATAACAAGCTGCTTATCTACTGCTACAAGCCTGCATGTGTATGTATGAAAATGCACAAACCATTAAGGGATGACGCGGCGATCACTGATCGTTAACGAAAACAGAGAAAACCAGTCACATTATACAACTGGACCAGTGAATTGGAACAATGAATAACAAAACACAGTAGAGTTAGATAGAACAATGGGTATTGTTAAATTATAGGAACTTAGCAGCCTCCCCCTGGCCATCAGTGCTTAGAGCTGAATGTTCATATTTTTAACAACGAGATTAATGCTAAAATATCACACGAACTCCCACAGCGAGTAACTACAAACCTTTGTTTAATTTTGCCTGTCAAATATCCAGTTATATTGTTGTCAAGAATTTAACTAAGGTAATGTGCAACTTTTTTATGTAAAACCTTATTGGTTGCACGTTGCTTTATAGAAAACCTTTAACATCCACAAGAGCCTAGTTACAACTTGAGTGTACCCCAAACTGGACAATTCATTTCTTTTCATAACTATGTATAAAGTCAACTAAAGTTTAGGAAGAAAAATAAAGAAACGCCACAACGAGTTTCATTGTGATCTTTACATATACATACCGATATCAAACCAACAAACCAATAGAAGTATATATAGGCTATCACAAACCAATACAAGTATATATAGGCTATGATGTGGAGAGTTATACAAATTGCATTCAAAGTTCTTTTGGGGTTTTTTTGTACAAGAAACACACACAGTGATTAATTATTGTTAACCGTGATTTTGTTAACGAATTCAACTTGTACACAAAACTGCAATATTATACGGACATTATAAAACACTGATGGGCAAAGTGCGACCCGCGGGCCTCCAACAGATACTTTTGCTGCCCACACCAATGGTTTTCATACCACATTGATGCAGCCGGAAGACCTCTATGGTAAGTATGAAAAGGAAACATGTTTATTATCGGGGGGTTTCTACATTGTGACAGGCCGAGACGGAGGCGACGAGAATCCAAGTAGAATGTTTAATTTTTTTTTGGGGGGGGGGGGGGGGGGATGGGAGGAACTCGTTTATACTGCTACACATTCGAGGCCATGGTGATTCAGACATATGTATGCAGGAATGATACCGTTTTATAATTCCACTTTGTAATGAGATATTTCCTACAAAAAATAATTAAAACATATTAAACATAAGATGATCATAATTTAAACGACACATTATAACTTACCTCTTGTTGAAGAAATATTTTCTTCTTCCAACGTTGAAAATGAACCGGTATTTATTTCTTTACAGTTATACAGGATATCACTTCAGTGCGATCTTTTTCTATATACATGTATATTTATATGTATCACAGTTCCTCTTGCACAAGTAAATACAGAAACATCCTAAAGTGGGACGCTATTCAGACAATTTCTACGTGTATTTTAATTATAGCCCTCATTTTTTCCAATCCAGAGATATAAGCATAGATTGTACGGTTGTGGTCGTACACACAGAAACCATGTATTTCGGCGCGACGGACTATTTGACAATTAAAAAGGATTAACAAAGGTGATACACACACTGAAATTATAAGTTAAGGCAGAAATATTTTAACGGGATATTTAATATTCAAGTAAGCTAATTTTGAGTGAAATATGCAATCGTGTACTGTTAAAATAAACTGTAAAATTAAAAGAGACATTTTGACGTAATATTACCGTGTCATGGCATTGTTCAATATGTAAGTGTCTATATGGGACAATGTAGTACATAATATAATTAAAAAAAAAGGTTTTGCTTGATATTCATTAAAAAAAAAAACATAACAACAAAATATATGGAGCATACTATCAGCTCACGTCTGTGCAGAAGGTTGAAAACCGACTTATCTCATTTTACAAGGCAACGGTTCATGGATTTATTCAGCTTCAGTAACCAATAACGGTATTATATAATATTAGTAGGGTATTATTTAGCTAACAGTAACACGATTGAACCCTATCTATATCAACAAAATTCTATACCAGCGTTTTCCCAATTTTTTCAGTGTTATTAGTAGGCTTGTCTCCTTTTCCCAAGCAACGTTCAAGGATTTTTCAGCTTCAGTAACCGATGACGGTATAACATATAAGAAGCTCATTATTTTGCCAGCAACAACGTAACCCCCCCCCCCTCCCTTATATAGAATATGTCAACATAAATATGAAATTTTTGGTAATTCAATACCAGTGTCTTCGCTCTTCTGTAAGAGTTTTAGTTGTAGATTAGAATTTCCAAATCTCTTTTGGCGAAATTCGCTCAGCCCATTTAGATGTAGCCTTGCAATGTATACAACATGTCCCCACGTTCTCTTGCCGCCCTACCAGAGGGAGGGGCGGGCGGGAGGGGCGAGGTTGGGCTACAAGTGTAGAAGCCGAATAGAGGCTCAACTTGTAGGCTACATATTGAATACTTTCGTAAACGATACCCGAATCACTTTTGGCATATACTCGACATCATGCTTGTTGATTACACGGTCATTGTAGTTCTTGGGTACTATATTTTTATTTACTCAAGTTATTTCTCATTCCCCATTGGCACGAAAACGATAAATCTTCAGAGATGTCAGGTCGCTAAAGTCTTGTGGGATGCTTGGCGAAGTAGGTCTATATTACTATACCCCTCGGTGGCTATAGTGGCTATACGTTCACCATTCATGGAACTTTATTTTCCCCATACCCGATGAGTACGGTAGAGTTTGGGCGTAGACTTTAGACATAAAAGTCATTAAAGGGATAAACGAAGTCTACAACAAAAACAAAATAAAAAATGTGTATCAAAGAGCAAGTAAAAAGAAATAAGAGTGGTCTAGCTCCCACTCATTTTGATATACAGTTTTAAATACGTGGGGCAACATTTACATGCCCTTAAATGTCCTTTGATAAATTTAGGCCTACATGGGAAGCGTTTGACCAATATCTATATGGAAAACGAAGCAATTTACAAGTTTCCTCTTGTATTGGTTAATGACTTTGCAAATATAACTTTACACCCAATTTATTTGATATATATTCCTTACCACGTGTAATATAATTTCTCCATGAAATTAACTGAGGACTCACGAGGACTCACTTTTTTTTTCTTTTGGGGGGGGGGGGGAGACATGACGGAAAAAAATTACCATCTCTTTTGGGAGTGTGAGATCACTTCAAATTTTTCTATTAGATATCAAACAATGTACTCTGGGGTGACAGTTCATATTGACGAACTTCAAGGAAGACTTTTTCTTTTTCAATCAAATTACTACTTTTCTACAGTAGACTTGTCACCCTTTGTTCACACTCTGGATTATTACTACATGTTGAATAAATTGAGATCCCACGCAAATGGTTCACATGTGAACTACAGTTTACACAGGACAGTAGTGACATTGTAAACGACACACGAAGAGAAAAATAAATCATTTTCCCAATTTTGGAATCATTATGATATACTTTGCGTTTAGCTTCGGAAATAAGTGTCCGAATTGGAGTCAAGTGTTGCTAATAGGCTAGGCAATGAATATGGTCCATACATAGCCTAACACAATACAATATAGACACAGCTGGACTGTACATATATAGCTACTGTCGTGGTTGTCATCAGAACAAACTTAGTTTGTCTCGTGTATAAAGGTGATTCGAACTCTGGTGAAGGTATAGATGAGTACTTGGTGTCACAAGTCCCAACATTATATTTAACATTATAATAGGCTAGGCTATGGATATAGTCAAAGCCTAACACAATACAACAGACACAGCTGTACTGTACATATATAGCTACTGTCGTGATTGTCATCAGAACAAACTTAGTTTGTCTCGTGTATAAAGGTGATTCGAACTCCGGTGAAGGTATAGATGAGTACTTGGTGTCACAAGTCCCAACATTATATTTAACATTATGATAGGCTAGGCTATGGATATAGTCTATACAAAGCCTAACACAATACAACAGACACAGCTGTACTGTAGATATATAGCTACTGTCGCGATTGTCATCAGAACAAACTTAGTTCGTCTCCTGTAAAAAAGTGATTCGAACTCTGAGGAAGGTTATAGATGAGTAATTGGTATCACAAGACCCAACATTATGACATCCCGTGCGTTTGATGATTAAACACTATAACATTTAATGGCAACACTTTGATCACAATTGGCTAATTGACATAAAAAATATATGTGTATATAGCAATTATGAAATAATAATAAAAAGAATAACAAATATTGACATGTATATACTACCTTCAGATATCTGAACATCATTGAAAACGATTTGCCGCATAATTTTAGAATAAAAGGTAGTAGCAAGTTCCACACATACAAATATATATGTCATTGGGTAACATACCAGCGGCTTTTTAATTTTACTGTTAATTAGCTGTGTTAACATGAAGTACTTCGTTATATTTACCGAGAGCTATGTTTTCCTTTTGAAAATCTATATGAAATATATTTATACTAATTATGAAATAATAATTAAAAAAATGACAAATATTGACAGATACTGCCTAGTATAGAAATGTCAATATCCATCTGTTCATGTAGTCCATGTATTACATAGATTATTATACATTCATCCAAGTAAAGTGAATAAACTGTAACATTTTAAATCTCAAAAATGGCATATGTTTTTTGTTTGTGTTCTCAGCATTTGTTATCCCAATAAGTTTCATGTCGTCCACCATTAAAACACACTGCAATCGATCTAGGTTGTTCAAACGTTCGAGGCTCGTCAATTAAAGTGGCTGGACCATTTAGTCTAACACACATACCATCATAGGTTATTTTCTCAGATGCAACACAAAAGGAGAGATAGCAAGATTTCTAACGCGTTTACATTGCATAACATACATATTTGTAAAGGACATTGTTAAATGTCGTTCAATTGTGGTCTATTGTATTAAAATCATATAGCAATTGATATATTTCTATCGCTCAAAACTGTCCTTTCGATCTTCTGGGATTATGACATTCAATGACAAGCTGGGCTAAGTATGTGTCGCAAACTTCTAATAAATCTTAAAGGAATATTGCTGTGACTAAAGTTGACTGTTTTACAAACTTGCTGGAAAATTTAAAATTTAACTAAATATGAAAGACTTTTCTCTTGGGTATTATATTATGCACAATGATGTTAAAACGAAGAAAATAGTTGAAAATGTCATAACCCAATCAGGAAGTAATGACTTTTTTTGACTGAACATTTATGATCGATTTCTCAAGCTTCAAAGTGATTTACCGTATAGTTGTTATTATGTAAGTGTCGTGAACCGTAATTTATACTAAAGGGAGAAACGCAACTTAAAGCAGCATTTTGCGTTGGGTCGCTTTTTTCCACCTTTTTGTCATGTGCATCGATTTTTTTACATGTATCAATCATAAAACAGCAAACTAAGATACCATCCAAGTTTCACCCAACCAAGAGCGTTAATTGGCGAGTAATTAACGATTTCTGTCGATAACGAGTACAAATGTCTCCGACAAAGTTTTCATTTCTCCAAATCCACTAGTTTGAATTGCACCAATCAGTGAATAGTATGTTTATTCATGAGCATTTTGCGTTTGGTCGCCGTTTTCTACTTTTTTGGCATGTCCATCGAGTTTTTTACATGCATCAAATCACAAAACAGCAAACTAAGATATTAGCCAAGCTTTTCCCTGCCAAAAACGTTAATTGGCGAGTATTCCACATACAAAATTAATCGCATTCAGTTCCCCAAACCCACTCGTTTGAATTCAACCAATCAGAGCCGAGGTTTAGTTATGAGGCGTTGCTAAAAATAGATTCAAGACTTTGCGTTGGTACAACCAGGGAGTTGTTATGGAACTCCCTGCTACAACTGCCATATAGACTGTACACAAATCACGCATGGTGTTGTATTACGTATTGGTCAATGACGTTCGTAGTGTTTAAATATTCATATTATGGGCGAGGTTTATTGGGATCCCAACGGAAAATATCTTGGAGAAAAACAAAGTTGAAAGTTGCAAATTTTTCGACATTTATGCCACCATTTGAAGTAAGATTTAAATAGATAAGCTAGTTATGTATGTCGTTATGGCATAGTGGAGTCAGTGAGGTTGAGAAAAATCATAGAAAACGACGCAAAATGCTGCTTTAAGCTCTTCTCATCGTGTTAGAATTACGTCATTAATCCAGAATATTTTTCTAACCGAACAGGTTTTTTTTTTATACAGTGACGTAATAATGTTTATTGTCGTGACTGATGGTCTAACTTCGAAATTTCCAGGCAAGTAATTTTCAAAAAGCAACTGAGCGATTTACCATTAATTATCACAATGGAGGTAAACGGCAATAAAATTTAAAAAAAAAACGAGTTATGCTATCAATTGACCTGTTGTTATAGGGCTGTATATACGAAGCACCTATACTGTATGGATTGTTCTTATTGTATGCTTCAGTGGATGGAACCACTTTGCGGCTTATCAAACTGACATCTATATATATATGGTTAGTACGCTTGTATATTTATCGTGTATACAGGAAGTCGGTTCGGCGAAAGGGCAAGCAAACCATATGTGTTTACACTTCAAGTCGCATTCAAAGTCAAATGCTGCAGTGCTGTACAGTGTGTGAGAACTTAAAAAGTGGTATTATTACATGTAGGAATGATATACCCGTAATATTGGCACTCGTGCTCTGCAGTGACAATCAAATACTCTTCAAATGATGTCCCTTCTCAAGTCACGGTTCTTCGTGATAGCAACTATTGGAATTATTGTCGCCTTTGTGGTTCAGAAGTCTCACAGATCTGGTCATCCAATCCCAGAAGTGTTTGGCAACGTGTCTCCTGGATTCGAGGATGTAGTCTTCAGGTTTGAAAATGATTTTAACGGTATATTTGTTGACAAGAATATGTTTATACATTAAATTTAATTACAGTTTAGCAGTATAGTGTATAATGTACAGTGTATAGTATACAGACGGGCGTACTGGTGCACAAATCTCTACCGTTCAGAATCTAAGCGGCGTTATATAAAGAGGCCTTGACACAAGCGGTGCACTAATTGGTTGCAAACGATCCGGTCTACTTTCGTCCGAGGCGCCAAATTTGACGCCTCGAACGAAAGTAGGCCGGACCGTTTGCAACCAAACCGATACGGGCAATGAACATCGGTGGTGAGTGTGGAGAATATATAGTTAGCACCAACATAATGACATTACTGATACAGTGGGCATGGCAGACGCCAATAATATTACTACAATAGGATATTGATGACAAATAGCAGTGCTTCTCAAAAGAGGAAAAAAACAAACATCGTTAATGGATCTATGTGATGGAGATGACTGTCATGAACAACTTCCCTAACAGCCGAAAGAAATATCTTAGCCTCCATTTGGGGATTTTTTTTAGTGGATATGAAGGGAGAGGTGGGAAAGGGGTGGGAGAGGCGGGCAGACAAACAGTTTGGAACAAACATGTTGGAAGTGCAATAATGCATCTGTATAGATTAC
>KN891271.1:0-10734 GCA_000934455.1 Apostichopus parvimensis
ATTTCATGTACGTCAATCGAGGTAAGGGCTAGGAGGGGATACTCCAAAAATAGGATACGGCTTCAATGACCCCAGGGCATCCCTCCTTTATAAACCTTAATTTGCCTCTGGCCCTTCCATAAAGGTTCAGGCCAAGTTCCTACCTTAATCAGTCGGACATTTTGAATCCCTCCTTCCCCAACCACACACACACACACATTTGACATCATGTGCACGCCGCTGCAAAGGACCCACCCCCATATAACTAAGAATGAATCGTGATTATTAAACGCCATTTTCATCCACAGTTGCATAATCACACAGAAGTGTGGCCATGCATATGATCACCATGACGACGTTATACGTAACTGTATAGTGAGCAGAACTACAATTCTTTAAAACCAAAAGTAATGATAATACACAAAATATGTAAGCAAACGAATAATAATAATGATAATAATAATAATAATAATAATAATAATAATAATAAAAGAAACGTCCTTTCCCATTTATCCGTCGACTGTTTATTTGTATAATATCCTGAATTTGCTTGCAACCAATTGCAGTCAAGTTACAGTTAGGTGATAACCGCCATACCGTCTGCTTTGGTAAAACGTATGTTTTTACACTGACAGCACACTATAAACAATCATCGAATTTAATGTATTTAATTCAGGGTAATTGAGCTTAGATGTATATATAGGTAAAGGGGAAGAGGGACATCTACCATACCCCTCCTCCTCCCCTCCAGTTATAGTCAGTCTAGAAAATCAAAATAGAACATTGTGTTTAAAGAAAGCAAGACATTAAAAGTGAAAACTAATCTTATTGTAGTCTTCATATTATAAAAATATATAGACATAAAAATGCCAACACAATTGAGTCAAAGTTTACTGCAGTGTAAAATACACAATGTGACTATTTGTACACAACAGAATGTACAGTAAAACGAGTGGCCGAGCGTGACCATAATCT
Source organism: Apostichopus parvimensis (assembly GCA_000934455.1). NCBI lineage: Eukaryota > Metazoa > Echinodermata > Holothuroidea > Aspidochirotida > Stichopodidae > Apostichopus > Apostichopus parvimensis. The sequence goes on from KN891271.1 coordinate 955, forward strand.
GCAGATGAAATGGGTAAACGTAGAGAGTTCCAGTTTCTAGAATGTATCCAGTTTTGGAAGGTGTGATAAATCATGTAAATATTAGGTTTTTATTGGGTTTGAAAGTAGAGAAATACACATTGTCTTATTCGTATCACTGATACACTTGCTAATGATCAACCCGTAAAACCACGTGATGTGTGTTTACTGTTTATTTGACTTTTCGCTCGTTTAATCTAAAAGGCCAGGTGGTTATACAGGTTCCGGCTAAGCACACCACCTCAAATGTTTGTTTATACTATAGAAGTAGAACAATACTTCCACGCATGCATAATACTGTGCCATTCTCTGTGGATTTTCTAAATTAAATACATGCAATATTAGGATAGGTGATCATAGTTATCCTTTCAGTAGCAATCACAAGAATTGAACATAAAACAAGTAATGTTCCCAGTAAACTACATGATTTTCCAGAATATTGTCGCCCGACCTGACGGAAATCCCTTTTCTAGGCGGTGGTGGGGGGGGGGGGTGCAACCCTGAAGGTGCCATGCATAATCATTTTACAGTTTAAAAGTTAAAACAACAACTAAACACTCTGCCTAAACAAATATTTGGTTTTACTTTCAGTTGCTTTTATCTTTAACCTTTGTATCAACAGGGTTCTAAGGCCTATAGCTCTCCTTGCTTGACGATTCTTCTCGCATTTAAAACAATCTCGTCATTGCAAATAGCCAAACCAAGCAGCCACATGCTGTTTGATGTACACACATGCAAGGCAATGTTTTTTGGAGACATTTATGTTTTCATATGGAAGGAACAGTAAGCTAGCGACCAAATGAAGGTAATGTTTTCTACATTCCGGGAGCCGTGTTCCTCCTTCTCGGTGCAGAGTTCGACATGTGCTGTAATCATTTTCCTGTTATTCGCAGAGGCTACTCGCGCTACTGGTATGTATAACGTGTAACGGTGTTTGCTCAAAGCCAATAGGTCTATAGGCATAGAGATGAGGTAAATGTTAGCAGTAATTAACCTCGTAATACCTGGTGTGGACAAAAACAATATTTCATGTACGTCAATCGAGGTAAGGGCTAGGATGACAAATGTTGCGAAATAATCCAAATCATTTTCATATATCTAAGCTATTGATCCTGCATACTTTATAAATCCCCCCCCCCCCTAAAAAAAAGAGAACACATCAAAATTCTATCAATCCAGGCTGGTGAAGGAATATGTGGCCAGGGTTTCATCCCTCCCCTACTAGGTTATTTCCAACAAGTACTGGCCATTTAAGCCCAACTCCCGTCTCTCTCTCTCTCTTCCAACCCCTAACATGCACAGGCAACTTATTACTAAATAATTAGATAAATGAAGAAACCAACTCAATAAATGTATAGCGTGGCCCTCTGTATAGACAGCTCAATAACTAAGAAATAACCGTGAACAGTTTGAAAATTATGTTGGTTTCGAATGAGTCTGTTATTTTTCGTGGTATTCTCGTCTAACAATACAATTTCATAAATTTGTGATCTGGATCTAGAGGTGAAACAATCAGTTATTTTCAGCTGTTTATTCTACTTTAATTGGAATTAGCTCAAATGTTGTGATAATGTCTGTTTATATATCATTCCCTAATATTTTCAGTTCATCATTTCAATTTGTCAGACGATATGATCTAGTATATGAGAGTGGAATATTGAGTCTCAATTTATTTGTTGAATCACATTTGTGGCAAAAGACGGAGCCCCCCTTTCCCTTCCCCCTGGGGGAGAGGACATCGATACCCTCCTCTGGACTTTTAAAGATTAATACCAATGACACATTAAAGTTGACGGTACAACGCTACTATACGCATAAGTCAGTAATGGTCAGGAAAACATGTGAGCAAGCAGGCTATAGGAATCATGAAATATATATAGGCATCATTCACGGACGGGATATTGTTGTATTTGATCAACATTATACTGTCTGTGCAACTTACATGGACCATAAATGTTACACGACGAATCAATTAAGCGGAAATGAAAGATCAGTTTGAATATTGTTAATAGTGATTTAGCAATCGAGGTTTATCTTTGGCGAACAAAAAATGTACAGAAAGTTAAAAGTGTCAAACAAGATTTTTTTCTGAGAAGCTAAGGTTATTGAAGGGATAACAATAAATGTCAGCTGACAAAGGCTAAAGTCTTGAAACGCTGCTTCCAAATGTAATGCTCTTTAAACGTTCGCCCGAGTATGACACTGAAAAACAAACCATAAAATAGTAATGAATTACTATTCTTTGGTTTCAAGACTCACGGATTCCCTTAATTGTTAAAGCTTCACAGTGTGCTACAATGAAAATAATGAACGGAAAACAATTACAACACATGATAAGATTAATTAAAGCAATATACAAACAACCGTCTCACTAAATAGTAAAACTATTAAATGAATGATTTGTCGGCTATACTGCTTAATATACAGTCCTTATATACCAACCGAGGAGTTCTATGTGAAATTAGGGGGTTCAACCAAGTGGAACAGGGTCATCTCAAAAACACCCCTTTCATTTATTAGAAGTGCCCCTTTTACTAACATAAGTACGCACTGCTCCTGAATTTTAGTTAAAAAGTGTCGTGTTACTGAAAAATTAAACATATCCAAAACCACGAGTCCTTCTGCCGCTCCAATCCCCCATCCCCTTCTCACCCCCCCCCCCCCCCCCCGCTTGAACTCTCTTCAGCCGCCACTGTATAAAAGTATGGCAAATTACTTAGACCTTCGTATCGTGACAATTTTAATTGTAAGTTAGAAACAGGAAAATTTTGTGTACGATATCTTTATTACTGAAGGAGTATATAAATAAGCATATTCGGTAGATTTTAATGAGAAAGATGGCCATATACATGCGCATACCCGAAAATTAAATCTGAGCTTACAAAATTAAGTGGAACTGCTTTTCTTGGTTGGGTAGTATTAAAAGAAATCGGGTGATGTTTAGAATTTACTATGTTAAAGGTTTTGATGTAGAGACAAAGCAGGCACTAATTTGTTATTTTGTTGTAATTAACACAGAAAAGCTTATATCATGGTAAGGTTGCTTTTCAAATCAGTCAGCCTAGTCTTGCCTAGAACAGCAGTCGGCAATTTTGTTTGGCCATGACCCAGCCATTTTTTTTTGCATACTGCCGCAACCTATTGATCATCAAAAGCCCACCCTTTCCCTACTGGGCCAAGTTTATCATTAGAATGCGACTGGAATATTACTGCTAATGCAAAAGGTGGCCTGCTTCCTTGCCAAAAGTTCTTTGATCTTGGCTTGAAGACGCGACAATGCAATCTTGTGATCGATACACAGTTTACTAACTTTGTCGTATGGAACGCGAAAAGGGAAAAAAATTGTTAACCACGGCGTCAGTTGTAGCAACAACCATGTACATTTCGTTAACAATTCGCAAGCCAATCACCATACTTTTTTATATGAACATGCGTAGATCATAACCGTTTTAGGCCACGAATTTTACGTGGTTGTTGCTACAAATCAGGACAGTGTTAACGAATGTTTCCCTTTTCGCGTTTCATATTGTCGTACCAACGAAAGCTGGATAGCGATCGCCCCTACAACGATCTGCGTCATACCTGTAATTTCGAGTTACGGAACCGTAGTTCGAATATGAGAAAGACAAACCCATCTCAGAATGTATCTTTAACACGATGCAGCATATGCGACCTTAAAATTTAGTTAGTTTCCTAAGAATATAAGTTAACAGTACAAAAAGATTAGACCTCGAAGAACTATTGTAAATACCTTTCAAATTATATAATTGTGATCAGTGCGATGACTTAGAGTGGAGTGAGATGTGACAGTAGGATAGGAAGGAAGTCTCCTCAAAAGACGACAAGCTCGGAACTTTTGGTGAACATCTCAGTAATGCAAAAAACTGCATAAACAATAAACTATAATTCATTGCATTGTATCCACCCACCGCTCATACAATATTCGGCATAAGAATTCGATATTTTGGCATCTCTAAGAAGAAACAATATGGGTATAGCGTGTCTGTACGTCAATATGGATATAATTGCATGATACATGAAAGGATATTTCCAGCTCTAACATACTAGTGCATATTTATAACACACGGAAGGAGACTGGAAGTTATACATAAACACAGTGAATCGGGATACTTGGCACTAAAGTTAGATATTTGGACCGATAAACCTACATTTAATTCTGTTTTGGTTCAAACCTCGACGGGGCGCCATCTCCCTCACACCAGGAGGTTGTCATGAGTCGAATGAGGTAGTGACGACAACAGCGCCAATCCTCACTGTCCTTCAAGAAATTTTTCAAGTTTGTAAACATGTAAACATTTAACAAGATGGAGGACAAGTAATTTGGACGCCGTGTGTATAGGCATCAAATATACAGGAAAGAGTAAGAAATGAACCATTAATACATGTGTGTTAGGAAAGGAGGTAGGGTTTTGGGGGGTTCCCCCTGACAATAATCACCGAACCATTTCCATGTTTAAATATTTTGATCGTTCAAATGACTTTCGTAAATTAATTGAATGGATCACTATAAGTAGCATATTACTATTATAGTTCCTATATTGTTCCCCAGCTTTACTCTGCTGCTTGTCAGGTATACCTCCGACTACATGAGCACATTTCATCGGCTACACAGAAAATTGTGTACACTGAAGCTTTACCTTTTACAATAAAGTAATGCAACGTAATGAAACATCCCCGTGTTTGAAATATATGGATAAATCATTAAATTGTTGTAAATGTTGCAGACTAAAAGGAGATCACCCTACATAAAATAATATCACAAATAAAATTAAAAAATAAAAACTTCGTTAGGCAGCTAATTTGGAATTACAAATCTTTTATACACTGAACTTAGCCTACCTTTCCGGGAATTTATGAGCAACGTAGTTACATTCTGCCTCAACATATGTATCTTTTAACCTACCACGTGACCAGTATCTGGTAATTTCTTTACCAGTAGAGTGCACATACCCTCGCTTCCTCCAGGGTGATTTAGATTATAATGTGTTTGCTTTCTCTATAAGCTTGATCGTATCTAACAACATTAAGAAAATGATTAAATGTCTACTGACATTCAAATTCCATGTTTTTGTACTAAATGTTATTAGTAAGCTGCAAAAAGACGCACAATTTCGAATTTAAGCCACCTTACGTATGCAAATATTTCTCCACTTTTCATTCCCCAGGTCAAGCAATCAATAACTTCAAAATATCGACTGCTACCACTCCTCCCCTCCCACAAAGAAAACTTGTAAGGGCATGCTTAGACCTCTCCCCAGGCCTGTGGTCTATAATTACAACAAATCGAAGCCCCTTCTCCTCTTAAAAAGATCTTTCTACGCCTATGCACGGTTATTGTATGCGTGTTGTTAGTAAAGCTATTTCAAACATAAATGAACAAATGATGTTAGGAAGAATAGGCACCCGCTATGGGTCAAAACCTGCGACCATGAACTACTGAGCTCAGAGTCATAATTAAGACACAGAAATGCTGAAAAACAATTGCTTTTCGGTGGATATGGCATAATTACTGTCAGATTGTTACCTTCGTGAGGCGGTTAAGCTTTTATACATTTCCTGAAATCCGATGAAGTTTCACCATAGGTTAGACTTTATGTCAGTTTACGAAGAGCGTAAACAAAATTTAGAAAAAGGGTAGGGTTGTTGAATTCCCATATGAATAGTACTGATTTATGAAGAAATGTCAAAACGATTCTTCGAGAATCCAATATATCATGAAATACTTATTGCAGGGTTTTATCTTCCAAAAAAATCCATGCAGGTGTTTCACTTACTGCAGTCATGATGAGGAATACCCGTTAGTTGATTAGGTAAACCAATCGAACCGGCCAATTTGGTGAGACTGTTTTCGTGTCCTTGTGAAAATTGAAATCATTTTATTCATATTCTTGCAATACTAACTGTTCAAAGCTTTCAACTTTATCTATCTATTTCTCACAGAAAATGCTCAATATTCTCGCGAATGTCTGGAATAATTTTTATAGATCATACAAAATTATATGGCTTCAGCTTCGAGTCAGTCCCAGGTCTAAATGCTGACGTGATGTAGTCTATGGTTTCTGAAATTATTAAACATCTGACAAGTATTTTTGTTTTAATCGCATATTAATAATAAATCTTACTCTAATATCTCAGTTAGACCTGATCGTATTATTTTAGTCGCATGTAAACCATAGTTATAATACCTTGGACAAATCTTGTTGAATGGCATATAACCAGAGAATGTGTCCTTGACAAATATTTAAAGCAATTCAAACATGTAACTCGTGAGATGCTGCTTTAACGAGTCTCGTGGTGTTTGACTAGTCTGCAATGGCGATTTTATTAAACGGAAAACACAAAACCCAACCATCGTCTATAGCAGGGTTTCCCTAACTTTATGCCCTCACGAACCCCCTGTGGATGTCAGAGTTGTCCACGAAGCCCATCTTTCGAGACACGATCTGAGTCATTATTATACTATAATACGCCATCAGTGATTCGTAAAAGATCAAGTTCATAGTGTAATATTGTCCATGTACGTTCACTAAAGTCATGCGGCCTGTGCCCGTTTCATAATTCAGTTATTTATCACATGCACGGTATGGTACTACTATTGCAACATATGCGTATGGAACGCGAAAACAGTTTGTCGATACGACTTTTGTACATTACTAAATTATATGATATATCAGATTTTAGTTCAACAAAAAGTACTAGTTTGACTTTCAGAAACGTCTCATGAACCCCCTGGGATGGACTCACGCACCTCTGGGGGTTCATGCACCCCAGTTAAGGAAGCCCTGGTCTACAGCTTATATGACAAACACCTTTATGAAGAACAACTCCCTCAAACAGCTATGGAATATCTTTTTGCGTTTGGGAGATATCGTAGTTTAAAATTAATGACTGGGAGCAGTTTTGTAAATCTGTCATGTCATAGTGCCATTATGATCTGAAACATTTTATTTTCTCTATATTTCTCTTTTCATATTTTCAATGTAAAATGTTAACATGGTTGACATAGAAGCCAATGTCATTATGTTCGGCGCATCATTTCCAATATTTTAGATTCAACATTCGCAAAACTCATCTCCATGAAAGAAAATAAACTTGTAATAAATAAGGAAATACAAGAAAAACTGAAGCACATGTGGCTCGATGATATCATATTTATACTTGATCAAGTCTTTGGCCCTGTGTGGCGAGAAACATTAAATCCATGTTATCTCCCAAATGGAATAATATTTTCTTTAGCTGTTTGTTCGAGGAAGTTTTTCATGACAGTTATCCCTATTACAAATACCAATAATGATAGGTGGGTTTGTGTCTCATTGGCTGTGGAGGTGGGGAGGAAGGGCGGGATTGGGGGAGGGGGAGTTGTTCATGACAGTTATCCCCATGGGCGGCGATCATGGGGTGAACGGGGGGACATGCCCCCCCCCCAATATTTTAGGTGGGGGATATAGTATCTAATATCCCCCCCCCCCAATATTTGGTGGCATAGTTTTTTTTAGCATATTTTTTGTATATTTTTATGATATCGCTAGTAATTTCAAAATAAAAAATGCTTAGATGCCAACTTACAAGGCCTGGGAAGTGCCATTTCCAGCGATCTGGGAGGCATTTTCGGCCAAAATTTTCTTTTGCGCTTTGCACCAACTTATGGTGGCGCTACGCTTAGATAGTTTGCCTACAAGCTTTGCCCCTCCCTTGGCAAATTCCTCGCAAGGCGCCTTTCTAACCGTGCCACAATTTGTTACTATATATGACCGAAAGTAGTTTTTACTCTTTTTTTCGAAATGAATAGCTAGACGGAGCGCATCCGTAATGAAATTTGGTTTGCCGATAAAAAAAAAACGGGTGGGGGACATGTCCTCCCAATATTTTAGGTGGGGATATACGGTAGTATCTAATATCCCCCCCCCCCCCAATATTTGGTGGCATAATTTTTTTGTGTGGCTATAAATAGAAAATAATGCGTGAGATTATTTATCCAAATCATATTTGGCGGTGGCTCAAACTTCATCCAACATGCTGCATGAGGTAAATGACTCTCCGTGGTCGTTTCTGTGACCTGTGACCGTATAGCATGTTGTCACTCATGATTATTATCATGTCTGTACATCTCTTGTGTATGAGTGTAAGTACGTACAATCATATATATCATATATTTGATCCACATCGATATGGGTTCACTGGATTTCCATTTGGCCTGTTTCCTACAAGATTTCTAACCGCAGGCGCGTAGCCAAGGGGGGGGGCGAAGGGTGGAGACCGCCCCCTCCCCCTCGAGCATATTTTTTGGGTATTTTTTGTGATATCGAAGTTTTATAGTAGCCGTTATGAGGTTTTAATATTTGTACACCAATAAATTAACTGTGTCTGAATTTTCGACAATTCCTTGACCAACATTCTTCATCATACTTCATCATACTCGTGCAATTTTGACCGGTCTGTTAGGGGTTGAAGGGGGTTTTTCTATATTGGTTGTCCATAGATGAAATTTTGTGCAACATTATGGGTATGTTTTGAAGTGAATTATTATTCAAATTCTGAACAAATAATGGGCTTAAAACCTTGAAAAGTGGGGCTGACGGGTATTGTGGGGCGTTACGTAGAATTACCTACAAAAGTAATGATCCACAGGAGATGCGATGAGGTCGAACATGATGTGTGACTGGTGACAATCTTGAAAAAGGTTATGAATGAAAAAAACTATTGGGAAAACTTGGTTCTCAGGCAAAATTGTACATCTGGTTGGTCATTTTCAAGCCGGAGAAGTGCTATTTCCGGTGATCTGGGGGGCTATCAAAACCAGAAATTTTCTTGTACGCTGCCCGCCAACCAATGGTGGCGCTCCGCTTTGATAGTAATTCGCCTGCATCCCAAGCAAATGTCCCCCCCCCCCCAATATTTGAAACAAATCGCCGTCCCTGAGTTATCCCTATCACAAATACCAATAATGATAGGTGGGTTTGTGTCTCATTGGCTGTGGAGGTGGGGAGGGAAGGCGGGGTTGGGGGAGGGCGGAGTTGTTCATGACAGTTATCCCTATCACAAATACCAATAAAGGTTGGAAGAGTTTATGTCTCCTTTGTAAAATCCGAATATTTTAGCGGGAATAATTCAAGACTCAAAAGGTGCAAGTATTCTGCATGGACCAACAGTTTTGCAATAGTCGTTTGATATGGGTCAGTGATTTCTTGATAAAGAGAAGAAAGATTTTTATAACTGATGAAACAAGTCTGATGTAAATCAAGCGATCCTCAACTAGGGAGTCATTCTAGTATTTTAGCCGAACCTTGTGCACATCGACTCCACTTTCATTTCTGTTGTTCTCAGACTCTGGACGGAATAATATCTTATAGATTTCAAAGCCCACGTTGTTTTATGCTGATCTATTACTAAACTTTGTATGGACAAAAGTTACCGTATCCCTTTATAACTGTTGAGGCCTACGCCAATCTTCATGCAGTGCCTACACTCCTTTCCACTGTATGTGTCCTCTCCCGTCCACAATGTTATATTGCGTACTTATACAGAGGGAGTGAGTAATACCATAAAGAACAGTTGAAAGTTTTTAGCGTCAAGGAGATCGTAATAACTCCGAAATTGTACATCAAGATTAAGGAACTGCTGGAATTGGTTGATGTACGAATTCGGAGTTTTTATATATATAATTGAAATCGTAAATGAGTTGGAAAATCAAGAACAGTGAAAAAACTTCCAGCCTCCACCGGGATTCGAACCCGGGCCTCC
>KN891271.1:14232-27746 GCA_000934455.1 Apostichopus parvimensis
GAGCGGCTTTGTTGGAAGGCATCACAGAAGACAGGATTAGGGAATCATCTTCAAGCATTACCCGAGTTATTGACAACAATCACACTGCCTCGTAGCAGCCTCCACTTCGGTATCTGGAAATAACCATGCTGGAGAAAATATTGGTATCGACGGAGAGATGCGCTAAGTAAGTGGGGGAGGGGGGGGGGGGACGGCTAGGGAAATGTTCGTATCGCTGAAATCTTTTTAAATATAGCACTTGACAGTTGGAAAATTAGTTATGAAAAAATGGTTTACATTAAAGACCTTTGAACACTTTCACGTGAATTTTCATGTTTTAACATCCATCATTCTGCTCCTGGCATTATTTACAGATCGATGACGTCAACATCGCGTCAGACTTGGACTGCCAGTCTAGTTTTCTTGAAGTTTCCCCGGTAATGCGGCGATCATCGGAAAGTTCGAGTAGTCTCCGGATTTGCAATAAAACCCAAACACCAAGCTACATCGTGTCAGAGGGGTCATATCTTAGCCTCCACATGGTTAATAAAGGCACTGGCGTCGGTAGAGGCTTCACCGGAGTATTCGCGGTCATCTTTCCAACCAGTAAGCTAATCTTTTCCATGAGCTGCAAAACTGTCAACATGATACATGTATGGTTAATATTCATTTACGCTGCCCCATCTTCATAAAAGGCATCTAGTTTGATTGAGCTAAATAATATCATGGGTCACGAACATGACACAAGTATGTAATATCTATACCAGTCTTGTAAGAACATAGAATTAATATTTCATTATTTTGTTCACTGATTAAATATGACTTTCTTTTCATCCTAAGTAATTTTCATAAATATAGCCAAATCCTAACCATCTTCGTGTTGTTTTATTATTTCTGTAGACAAACTCTTATCGTGTCGTGAACCTGACTTCTACCACTGTGCTAATGGATTTTGTATTTATCATGACTTAACGTGTGACACGGTAAACCACTGCGGCGATGATTCTGATGAAGACCTAGAATACTGTCAGGGTAAAAGTAAAATTAGATCACTTTAGCACGAAATCCTTAAATAACGGGCATCCTAACCAGGCGCAGTCAATTATATATGGCTCCAACTGGTTCTCCTTGGTTGCTATTTTGTTCGGTCAACTTTTCCTATTCAGCGCAATGTACCATTGATGTTATATTTATGAGCTATCGGCTGGTGTGTGTTCTACTACGATGAATTCATTTTCCTCCCTAGATTGTCAGCAATTCTCACTCCTTTCTTTGTAATAATCTTGTTTCTACCCATATTCTGTTTCATATAGCTCCTTTTGTGTCAGGACAAAGTAACCTCCCGTCCCCGCTCCCTCACCCCATCTGGATATTATCATTTGCTTTATAGATTTAATTTCCAGCTGCATGAAAAGAGAGGGAGTTGTAACACCTGTAAACCACCACTACTACGAACACAAGACTGCAGAAGTATTTGCGTTTTTTTTTTTGAGGGGGAGGGGTCATCCTTCTCAGTCGTTCAGAAAGTCATTGTCACTTACTTGGCGTGTTGTAGTATTGGGCCACACAGTTTAAGTTAAGTGACGCAGTAAAACTATACTTCTTACTAACGAGGAATGAGTGAATTACGATTTAACATATATTTTGATTTGTCTTTTCAGAAGAAGACGACATAAGATGGATGGATGTCAAGAAGGGCCCCATATCAATTGTTGAGATAGGATTCACGCTTATCGCTCTTCTTATCATAATTACTGTAATAGGTGTCGTAATCTCTCACTGCTGCTCAGAATTTGTCCAAAAAAGAAAGAGGGAAGCGAACAGCAATTTTGTAACAGGCAAAACATTAGGCCTAATGCGACAAAACTCCATTACTGTCCAACAGCCCGGTGCTCGGTTACCTGTGCAAAGGTCCACATCCGTTGATCTTTCAGCAAGAAATGCTACACAAGAGGATTTGAACTACTTGCACAAAATATCCACCTCGGGTTCCGATAATGTTTTTGAAACTTTAAGTGGTGAAGGAGTGGAATCACGAAGGAAACTGTCCTCATACAGAGAGGTCACAAACAAACGAATTGCGACCAATGTAAATGAAATACAGAAAAATACCACACAGCAGCCATATGAGGGACTAAAAGAAAGAAACAGGCGGAAAAACTCCACATCAAAAACTGTCTCTTTCACGATCGGAGATGAAAACGGTAACAATGAGGACATCACAGATGAAAGAGCAGCTTTGTTGGAAGGCATCACAGAAGACAGCGAGCTAGAGACACGAACACAAACTGTTTGTGAAAGGTCAGTTTCACTATCAGAAACGGAAAGTAACGAAGAAGAAGGGGCGCCGTCTCTAACGGAGTGTGACCATCGAAAGCAGAGAAGACCGCTACTACGAGAAGCACACATCGAAATAGATGAAACAAGCCGGCAACAAAATAGAGGCAAACATTCACCCCCCTTAGAAACAGAAATTTGAAGGCCAATATAAATAAAGCGTAACTATCAAATCTCAAGTTAGCAATGGAGTGAATGGACACTGCTAGCTTCATGATGCATTCAAACAGGGTTTAAATAAGAAAAGAAAAGTTCGCTCTTTGCGCGTTTTGTTCGGTCTTCATGTTCCCGCTGATTTTATTATCAGTCTAATGGGGAGGGGGTTGAGGGGGAGGGGGTTGAGGGGGAGGGGGCACATCTCGGGAAGACATCTGTGTCACTTGAGGAATTAAGACAATTCATAGGACAGACTCATGCACGCATGCTTGCTGCAGTTTAACCGTCGGTCATTTCGTTTCTTTTCCTTCCTTTTCTTTAATTGTCGTTCTTTTCTTTGTTTTTCTTTTTACATTTTCTTTCATTCAGAAGTCGTTGCAATAGAAAGAAGTCGATTGTGACGCATGACAGGGTACCGTACAAGTACTAAACCGTCATACCAAAGAGTTTTGTAAATAAAATAGAGTCTAAAGTCAAGATGCCACTTGGTTTCCAACTCTTCAATCTATCTCCAGTATATGGTGCTACATGTTACAAAACAAAGCAGGAATTTATTACCTTCTTGTTTTTTTAATTTAAGATCAGATGAACACACATTCTCGCCTTGTTTCAAAAAGTACTTGAGCAATGTGAGTATTACCAAGTTATATTTAGTATTACCAGTATTGGTAGTACTACCAGTACTGATAGTACAACCAGTACTGATAGTACTACCAGTACTGGCAGTGCTACCAGTATTACCAGTATTAGTTAGTATTGCCAAGTTTTATTTAGTATTACCAGTATTGGTAGTACTACCAGTACTGGTAGTACTAAATATAACTTGTTAATTTCTAATACTGGTAATACTGGTAGCACTGCCAGTATTACCAGTATTAGTTAGTATTACCAAGTTATATTTAGTATTACCAGTACTGGTAATACTGGTAGTACTATAGTACTGCTAATACTACCAGTATTACCAGTACTGCTAATACTACCAGTACTACCACCACTATTAGTAAGTATTACCAAGTTATTATTATTATTATTTTATAAATGAATTGTGGGAACAGTTAGTTGTTCAGAACTGATAATCCAACATTTATTTTACATTATTTCATAAGGCAGTGTCCAATCATATAATTGCACTAGATTTCAATGAACCAATCTTGATAGTTGATACCGAACGTTGACAGGTAGCTGCCTCTCGCTGATATCAAGTTTATCTTTGCATAACTTGTCATCTTATAATTTCTACCTATCATAAAAGGTCAAGCCAGTGATTGAAATCAAATTTTTCACAACAATCACAGACTGAGCTCTACCAGAGTCGCATTAACATGATTGGATAAATTCTAGAATGAGTCATGGAGTATCTGTGTCGTGTTTTTCAGTTCATCCATCTTTTCATATATACAAAACTGATTACTACAAACATGTAGAGGTTAATAACCTATCTAATGACGTTCAGGACACGTCACTACAATATGAATTCATTTAACTTTTCCTTCTTATAATCTAAACCACTCTTAAAAGTGACACAAGTTAGTGTTTATGATAAGTACAGTTTGGTAGATGCAAGTGAAGGACTCCTCTCCCAGAGGAGTTGAATGCAAACACAATCAATGGATCAAGTCCATGAATAACTGATGCCGAGACAGAAATATTAAGAATTACAGTCAAATGTGTGTACCTATTCATTCAAAAGTAAAAGATGATAAGAATGTCTCTTCCTTTGGTTTTCATTTACATTTCATACTTCCTTTTTACATTCTGACTTTTCCAAATTTAGTTCTTCATTTTAAAGGAAAGTAATGTTACAACAAACTGCCCAAACGGATTATTTTCCAGGGGCTGAAGTTTATTGCCAAACAAACATACTGGAACTTCCAGCATCTAGACCAAAACCCACATCCTTGGAGCATTTTTATGACAAAGATATAACATTCTCAACTTGGATGATATGTTTGTAAATGCATCTGGCAACAGCAGTGTGGGTGTATAGTATAGACCACTGTGACCCACTTTCTGTGTGGGTGGTATCAACAAGATGATTGTAATAGGAAATATAGCAGCATAGACCACTGGCAACAGCAGTGTGGGTGTATAGTATAGACCACTGTGACCCACTTTCTGGAGTAAAGAGTTTAGCTAGTCGTAACATGTTACACACAATCGACAGAGATAGGGACAAGATTAAATGAGATGGAGTTTTTAAAGAGCAGTTCAAAATATTTTCCTATCCAAGAAAAAACACTACATACTGTAGTCTGCCACTGGAATATCCCCTTTAAGGAATGACTCAGAAGAGTCTAGCTGCTAACGGATTGCGTCAGTAAAGACTGACATCCTACTTAGAAAGTTACCTTCTTGTCACATAATGAGCTTAGCTTGTTTGCAGTGATTCATGGATAGATACAATACGTGATTATTTTTTGGTAACATGACTGTCGTAAGAGCAAACAATTGCAGAGACTATTAATTAAATACTATTCAAGAGGCTACTAGGGAAATAAGCAATATGTGATGATGAAATTATATCCAGTTATGTGAAATAATGTAATCTTGAAATGTAACAATTATGAGAAACTTTTACCAATTATAATTTTACGTTTTGTTGTCTTCTTTATTATTTTGCAGTTTCAGTTTTCATTATGTTCGTATATGATGTAGTCTGTTTGTATGTGATGTAGTCTGTTTGTATGTGATGTGATGTACAGGTAGTCTGTTTGCATGTGATGTAGTCTGTTTGTATATGATGGAGTCTGATTGTATAGGTTGTAGTCTGTTTGTATGTGATGTAGTCTGTTTGTTTAGGATGTAGTCTGTTTGTATGTAACATAGTCTGTTTGTATGTGATGTAGTCTGTTTGTTTGTGGTGTAGTCTGTTTGTATGTGACGTAGTCTGTTTGTATGTGATGTAGTCTGTTTGTATGTGATGTAGTTTGTAGCATTAATAACCCCTTGTGGTTAATCTGATCTATCTTCATTAATGAACAACTTGTTATGATCTGTGTCATCACAAGGTGATAACGAGTGGGGGTGGGTGGGGGGAGGGAGGGAGAAGATCGCAGCGAGGGGAACAAACCATTGGGCAAATGGAAATGGTTTTGTGTTAGCAGATTTTAAGATTCACGTAGGTGTACTGGAAATCCCTCCCAGTCCCACCCTACGTACTATAGTCCCAACTGCCATTATCACAGTTCACAATTACAAAGATTGGATTAAATGTTTCAGCACTAGTAATATATACTTAGTTAATAGTCTATTTGTCCCAGGTTATTCAATGGTCTTTGCTGTACATAATTAGACTCCATGGCTTCAAATTATTACAGAGAGGACAGAAATGCTATGGTATTTGGCAGTCTTTGCTTTTCAAGAAAAAGATACGTATGATGTACATACTACAAAACATAGTGTCTACTGCTTCCATGAGGTGATGATGATGAAATTCGAATTGCAATTTTTCAGTAGATTAAATCTCTATGGCAGGGGGAGAAGATGTTTGACTATGATTTCTGGCGACCTGCTACCATATTACAATCACTCTGCACTAGTTAAAAAGATGGATATTATTGAACTGGACCAATTTAGGAACCACTTCAATACCTTTAAATCAATTACTGGGCTGTAAAGGTTCCCTATCAATGTCAAGTTTATATTCAAATCCTACAAATTTAGCACAAAAATGGAACCGGTAAACAATGACTACCATGGTGGCTTGACCATGAGGAAATGATCCCCTTTAATATATGGAGGGAGCACAAACAAATAAAGTGCTCTGTACAAACAAGACACAATGAACCCTTGGAAAGAACTTTAGACCTCTTTAAAGTTTGGGAATATATTTCTACAAATCTTTGGTAACAGCATAGTGCATGATATCAGCATGGCATTTGAGCTAAATTTGCTTCTCATTTCTTGACCATTTAATGAAATATTTATTTCTACCTCCAATTCTCACAAATAAAAAACTTGCATTCCATTTTTAAAGCAAAGCAGATTTTCCAATATATCACACAAGCAGAAATCAATCACAAGGTGCTTTGAGAAAGCAAAGGAATGCTTAGTTACAACAGGAATCAAACCATTTCCTGTTCATGACAAGTACGATGCTCTATCAACTGAGTTGACCAGACTTAAAACTGTTGGCAAATCCATTTCATTGCTGGTGGAAGGGGAGGAGGGGTACCAATCCACTTAATAACTAATGACAACAGCTGGTGGAGGGGGGAGGAGGGGTACCAATCAACTTAATAACTAACTAATGATAGCTGGTGGAGGGGGAGAGGAGGGGTACCAATCCACTTAATCACTAATGACAACAGCTGGTGGGGGGAGGAGGGGTACCAATTCACTTAATAACCAATGATAGCTGGGTGGAGGGGGGAGGAGGGGTCCCAATCCAATTAATAACCAATGATAGCTGGTGGAGGGGAAGGAGGGGTACCAATTCACTTAATAACCAATGATAGCTGGGTGGAGGGGAAGGAGGGGTACCAATCCACTTAATAACCAATGATAGCTGGTGGAGGGGGGTGGAGGGGTACCAATTCACTTTATAACCAATAATAGCTGGTTGGAGGGGCGGGTGAGGGAGGAGGGGTACCAATTAACTTAATAACCAATGCTAGCTGGTGGAGGGGGGAGGAGGGGTACCAATCCACTTAATAACCAATGATAGCTGATGGACGGGGGGGGGGAGGGGTACCAATCCACTTAATAACCAATGATAGATGGTGGAGGGGGAAGGAGGGGTACCAATCCATTTAAGATAAAACCAATGATATCAGTGAGTTGTACATTAACAACATGGAGAGATTCTACTGAATGGTATCTTCTAGAGTACAGATACTTCCTTCATAGTTAATATTTGTTACCTTTCTTTTGCATCAGAACCACTCTGGGTGTTGTTTCATCTCATCATGCACTCTCTTCTCCACCAATGATAGCATCTGCTGGTCACATGGCAGGTTGTAACTCACAAATACTTGCTTCTTGGTGGCCTTGGCTTATATTCAAGCAAAAGAAGGAAATACAAATTAGTTTACACATTTTCTGTACCTTTAAAAGGATATTCTTGGTGAATTTAAAATAAAAAGAGGCATTTTACTAATGATGGCATAACATATCCTTAGTATCCTGCTGAAGTCTGTGTATTGCTTAAAGACTTAACAACATTTGAAGTTGAAATGTTTTGTACCAAATGTAAACTGGTAGCAAACAGGGGTGATGTCATAGATGAACACTCACAAATTTGTTTTATCTTTTACTTAAAAATGTGTACATCCAAGTTTCTTCTTCAAAAATAGGGGTGCATCTCAATATGCATACTCTCTAGTACAGTCATTGGGGGTATTGTTAAGTTTACATCCAGTAACGTCAACTGGACATCAGTACATGAGACAAACAAAGGCGAGGTCATAAACTGATTCATTAGAACTCACAAAATACTATAAAGAGAATCATCATCTGGAAATCTCACAAAAACTAATAAATATAGAAAAAATATAGGAACATTAATAACTCTTTTAATATATGAGTGCCTCACTTTGTCCTCAAGACCATAGGCATAATATGAAAGCCAAAAGCTAGACCACTTACGTCAATTACGAGATGCGCAAAAACATGTTACAACCATGGAGGAGGGTCATATGACAAGTTCCCGGTAGCACTTACAACTTATCATACTCCCTGTATATTCATTCTATTAGCAACTAATGTCACAATCATATCAGATTTATGTATATATTTTGATGTGGACAATCATATTCAAAGATTTGGTTGTCCACTACAAAATGTCTTGGTCCTTACACGGTACCACTTCAAGAGAAAGGTTCTAGTTTTTGTGAAAAAAAAATTCTTCAGTTGAACCGATTCAGGCTATGAAGGTGCAAGTATAGTGATGGTATTTTCTATGTACTAACAACAGTTTCTCCTGAAATGGAGTTTTATTGCTCGTAAATGCAATTACTTCACTCTAAAGACAAAGGGCAGTAGCCTAGAGTATATGTACAGTATATGTATATTACACAAAATCTAAAATTCAGTATTGTGTATTTCAGCAATTAAAACAGTGTGATATAACACATGGCACAGTGGAGTTGCATTTTACATTTGCTTTATCAATTACTTTTTGCCTTCAGCTGTCTTGGAAATACAATTTGTAGATCATGTAATGTTCAAATGTCTGTGCCTTTTAAAGCCTAAAGATAACACTACATTTACATTTGTAACAATTACAGCATATTAAACGTACCAAGTTTCTTGGCTAAGGCTGTGGATAGTATGTCAACATTCTCACCAAACAGGGATGCAGAACTTGGATCATTTTCCTGTAAAATAATAACAGTTTTATATAAAGTAACATTCTATTACCTTGACATTGCAAGAACATTATTATTTTCGAACACACATTTTAAGGTCAAGCATCTTCAAGTTGCACCACCACCCAGTAAAGCAGATTTTTTGAACATACAGCAATATTAAAGTGTACATTATTTTTCTTTGTGTAGCTGAAGCACAGAATAAGTGAGTCAAACAGGTCAAAACTGCTCTGACTGGCTGTAATATGATGTATTTTTCTTTCAAGCAACAATAACAGAAATACCCAATACTATTAATTAAATGAGATTATGCCCCACAAAATGAAAATTCAAAGGCAAAATATTTTAGTCTTTCCTGCAACAATTGAATGTGTAAAAGTAAGTTGGCCTGACGTTTCCATCCTAGCAGGATCTTCTTCAGAGGCTAAAAATGCCTCTGAAGAAGATCCTGCTAGGATCGAAACGTCAGGCCAACTTACTTTTACACATTCTATTACACAGGCTCTCTAGTGGTAAGCAGTTTGCTAACAGGTTTATTTTATTTTGATCTGCAACAATTGAGTAATAAAATTGCCAAGCTTCTACTACTTTCATCATGTGTGATAACCTACAGATATTATCCCTTAAATAACAACCATACTATAAAACACCTCATTTGCCTGCACTTAATATCCATACAGATCGATACTCACTATATTAGTTGTCATAGCAACTGCAAGACCCTCCATTTTGGCAGCAGCTGAACCTATCCAAACGAAGAAACTTTCCTTCATTTTCAAAACCTGGAAGTGAACTTCTTGATCAAGTAGGTTATCCACAAAGTTATTAACATCAAATGAACAATCAGCAGTGGTGTTAGTTTCATTAATTGAGGCCATTATTCCTGCATTGTAGAGTAAAAGAAACATTGGATTATCAAAATTTTGTGACCAACTGTATGACATAACATTCATGATCTCACATTACATAAGTACACTGTAAGCCTTTCAATGTGTAATTTTTTTTAATGAAATTGCATTCAACAAAGGATTCTTCATCCTGAATGTTGTTCTAATGATAGACAATTTGCCTGATACAATCACTCTTTTTTTTTCTTGTGCATGTAGGTTGGATATTTAAAAAAATATAAAATATGTACAGGGCAGAATTTGCTACTCAAAGCTTCACAAGGGGCTTTCTGTACGACTGGTATGGAATATGCTAATTCATTTGTAGACAGCTTGTTGACCAAGCAAAATCAAGTGAAATCAACCTGAAAGTGTCATTTCTTCATTCTTTACATTGGACACAAACAAATAAGTCTATCTGATAAAAGTTTAGTGTATCACTTTTAATTTAGGCTCAGTACTTTCCCTATGGTCAAACATGGAATATCCAATGATGAATCATAATAGGCCCCTCAACTATAGCCTAATGATACTGTGGGGAATTATGTACGAAGGCCACACAGTAATAAACATTTGATGCTGGCATGGCCTAATTAAGCGACCGCTAGGCTATGCCACAAACAGAAATTTTAAGATTAATCTACCTGTTTTACTATAAAAATGCTTATTTTCAGGGCAGTTTGGATCCATTAGAGTTTTCTGACATATGTTTCAGAGAGTTGATGATAAGTTCAAAAAATGATGAATATTTGTGAAGTTTTTTAACACCCACTTTGAGAATGGTTTTCTCAGACTTCATTCAACTTCAATGTTGGTTGACCAGATTTACTACACAGTATCACTAATCAGTTGTTATATCAAAACACGGGCAAAAGGTACTAAAATGCCAGCTTCAAATCTTTCCTTCCATATATTACTTTGTCGCTATTGTTGGGAGTGCCTTATGACCTGTGGTTGCAGGTGTATAGTCACATACATCAACTTAGTATGCTAGTTAGGCTTCATTAATCTGCAATATGCTATCAGTGTAACGTGACTTCGTACGTTATGCTTGTGAATGTTGCACGTTATAGCGGCAAATCGAAAACCTTATTGTTGGTCTAGAACTCTAGACCAATATACATGAAAAGAGCGTTTCGCAAAACCACATCTAACGCCTGACTCAGGCCTACTTTACACAGTACACTACTAATACCAGTTATGCTACACTTTTACTAGCCTATGGTAAATTTGCGGTACACAGTAAATCACTGATATGAATTCAATATGAGTTAAGGATTTTTTACCCTTATCGTCAAAAAATTGTATTGTGAGGAATGTTGACTTTTTCTCCACCAATAAGCCTATAATGATTGACTGCTACCGTTACTAGTATTGACATCTGAAGGCGATTTATATGTACGCCGACGGTCACCTGCAACGAGTTTAATAAATTTATTAAACTCGTTGGTCACCTGTGAAAGAGGGTGTACGTAAGAAATAATAATCTCCCTTGTGTGTCCATGTCAGAGGGTATACCTCAACTGCAAGCACTGTTTGAATATATTTCTTGTTCTCTTGTTACGATTTTCAAGGACAGAGAAAGCAAAATTACTCTTTAATATTCTGTGGAATGTATCTCGGAGCCTTGGTGGGGGCCCAGGGGACAAAGCTCCCCGAAAGATGCAGCGTTTTCAGATATTTCTTGTTCTCTCGTAACGAGTGAAAAACCCCGAAATACATGCAAGAAAGAGGAATATAATTTCTCTCTGAGGCTATGGATCATAGAATAAATAGACGAACATTAGTTCCGAGCAATGGATGCATCATATTTTGGAAGCTGCCACCGATGGGGCACGATTACTGCAGTGTTTTGTTTGTCGTTTCCAGAAACGCAGAACAGTGAACACACTTCACTGTCGAAACAACAATCCACAATCGTGCTGCATTTAAGAAATGCTTCGACTAAATGTGGATATTACTCAGGGCAAGCTGTCGGAAGGGTTGGTGTTCAGTGGAGTGTTACACTTGCTCCTCTTCTAGGTCAAAACCTCAACGATCATGATATCGACATTTGTAGGCAGGGGCGTCAATCCGATTTGAAACGTGGGGGGGACGTAATCGATTCGAGTATTCCGGCCGTAAGTACTATCTAAGCGGAGCGCCACCATCGGTTGGCGCGCAGCGTACCAAGAAAATTTCAGATTTCAATACCTGCCAGATCGCTGGAGATGGCACTTGCCAGGCTGGATAGCAGCCATTTAGTTGCGTCATTTCGGGAGAAAATTACAAATTCGTCAATCAGGAAATCTGCAATAAAGTTCATGCGACCTTCATTTATGGTGGATTATTTCCAGTTGACATGAACATTAGAACCCAGTGCAAGTTGACAAATGATGCAGCGAACTGGAACCCCAGCCCCATTTTGCCCTATGTTTCAGGATAGAATACCCTTCATTTGTTCGAACCCATGACAACTAACAATCTGTGAATAAATTTACTTTGAAATGGGCACATTATATTGCACCAAGTCGGTCAAGGAATGACCCAGGGCCTCAGATATAGGCCTATAGCAGGGGTGGGCAACCTTCTTGAATGAATGGGCCAGATTTTAGGAGTGAAAGATTGACAGGGCCGCACCTAACCAACGACCTGCTGTTGATTTCAGAACTTTGCTTCCGAGGACGTTCAAGCAATAGGTGTGTGTACTAATCTGTATTCACAAAAACATAATGTCAATACAGTCCAGTTGATAATTAATGGTGATAATAGACCTACCTGACAGCATCATTAGTGCAGATAAATTCTAAGCAGCTAGTTCGTTTTTTGTGATGATGTAAAAAATCACTGGCAGGCCGCATGCGGGCCGTAGGTTGCCCACCCCTGGCCTATAGGAACGATGTCCCAAAATGTCCCCGGACATACAGGCGAAGGAAGCTATCCGCCGCGACTGCATGTGAGTTCCTCGACTTGCCGTCCTGGGAGTCCTACCACAAAATGGTGCATTTCCTCATACGCCATTATTAATAATTTAATGTGGCTGAAAAACCAACTGGATGGGTTTTGAAGCCAGAAAATTCCGACTGCTCCTTCCCCCCCCCACCCTCGCGCTAATCGTCAACGATACGGTCAGTGTCAGTCAGACACCCAATCTTTCGCGACTGCACTTTTGTTGCGAACTTTTTTCGGTACATTTGTACCCACTGGCACTCATTTAACCAGCAACCAAATATTTTTGTGAAATTTAGGGCAATATGCTGATAACTTTTCGGGAACCTACTGGAAGAAAGATAATTTGCAATGTGTTTTTCAGTAGTTAAACTTATATTATTATTACCATTAATATTGTAACGACTTCCAAATAATGATAACCAATATGGAAGAGTAATAAGACGTAAAATGATTGTATGCTAATTGCATGCAGGCGCGTATCCAGGGGGGGGCGTTGGGGGCGCGCGCCCCCCGGGTAAGAAAAAGAGGAGAGAAAAAAAGAGAGAAGAAAAAAAGGGAAAAAAAGGGGGAAAAAGAGGAGGAAGGAAGGGAAGGAAGGGAAAAGAAGAAAGAGAAAAAGGAGAAAAAGAAGGGAGCAGAAGAAAAACGCCAAGACACCGGGAAGAGGAAGAAGAACAGTGACATAATTACAGCGCTGATCTCTATTATATACACAGGGTAGCCAGTGACGGATCGAGGATTTCGGAAGGGGCGTGCGCCTCAGCCTACCCCTTACACCGACAATTCCATTTTTTCCTCTCCCACTAATGTACATATATATACAGGCGCGTATCCAGGATTTTCTTACCCGGGGGGCGCGAATTACTATCTAAGCGGAGCGCCACCATCGGTTGGCGCGGAGCGTACAAGAAAATTT
>KN891272.1:0-15031 GCA_000934455.1 Apostichopus parvimensis
TTTAAGTGTGAGATATATTTTTGGTTTCTTCAGGCAAATGCAGACAGAGTCAAGGAAAACGTGAATATTCATGATGAGATCCTGTCAGAGTATGAAAGACTACAGGAATCAGGAGTTGTGTTACCTAAAGAGATAACAGAGAAAGTCAAAGAGATGCAACAAGACTGGACAGACACCCTCAAGAAATCACATCAGCTTGTGACAAGGTAAGACAAGTTTGTTAGATGTAAGAGGTAAGATGTAAGAGGTAAGATGTAAGAGGTAAGATGTAAGAGGTAAGATGTAAGAGGTAAGATGTAAGAGGAAGATGTAAGAGGTAAGATGTTAGATGTAAGATGTAAGATGTAAGAGGTAAGATGTAAGATGTAACAAGGTAAGACGAGTCTGTTTGTTAGATATATGTCATTGGTTGGAAAGTAGTTGTCATGTACTTCCTGTTTTTGTTGCCTTTGTTCTTTTGCAGTCATTTTGCTAACAGATAAACAACTTCAAAATATTATAACATTGATTGTATTTCCTATCCACAAAGAGACTGTCACAATAAATACATTCTTTGCCTGATTCAATCTTGAAATTATCAATGTTGGAAATGATGTGTATTTTTAGATCAGCTGTGTTAAAGCTTTGGTTACATCATCGTTAACTATGTCATGATATTATTGCTCCTAGACAGTAAATATCTGGTTTATGTCGAAGCATAAATCATCCTACCTTGTTTGATTCTTTGGATTGATTAAAAGAATTCCTTGGCTAGAATGGGATTCAAATCCGTAACCTTAAGCTTACAAGTCTTGTGCTCAGATGCTTAAAAACGTTTTCATAATTTTATAATCAGTTTCCTGTTACAAATGCAGGCTGATAGCTTCATCCATTGTAACGAACAGTAATCACATCCTCAGTAAATTATTACAATTCGAAATATGAAAAAAGTTCTTTTCCTTTGATTTCATCTTCAGGGCGTCCATACTCAAGACACATTTACCAGACTATGAAAGGGCACTGGAGTTCATAGAGAGTTGTGAGAGGGCACTCTTGAGGCATACACCGATGCCCTCTGACCTCAACCAACTTCAAGTTTATGACGAGAAAGTCCAGGTTCGTCTCACAGATACTTTCTAATATTGTGTAAATTTTCAATAGACAAGTTCATCTGACAAGTTTAAGACATTCTTTGCCTTCTGCTTCCAGTCATTTTGATTGTGGTAGTGTATTTTCTGTTAAGTCATGGATTTTTGCCTGTTATGGTAAAAGAGAGGTACTTTCCCTCATGGGGATATCAATAATGTCTTCTCTCAAATATTGTCAGTGATGGATTATGTGCAATGACTCCAGTACTATTATTGAATACATGCTTTATACAGTGTTGAGCTGGTTTTAATCACAGACTTCTTGTCAACAGTGAAGGGTCATCAGCAATTTAACATTTCTGCAATGCTGGCAAAAAGGTTCACAAACTGGATAAGTTTGATGCAGATTTGTCTGATATACACAGAATAATCTTTATTATGTTGTGTCTCCAGGAGTTGCAGAGAACTCTCCCGCCCTTCCAACCTGTGATGGATAAAATCGTAAATGACTCACGAAGACTGAAGAATATATGCGGAGGCCACACAGAATACGATGCGGAGAAACTGAGTAAACAGGTCAACGAACTGAATGACCGATGGACAGCAATCTGTGAACAGACAAGAGAGAGGTACTGAAAAACAGTCAACAAACTTTAGAGAAATGTTTGACAGAATTGATTAGATCTAATTATGTGCATTTCATTAGCTTTAATAGGAAGCAACAATGTACATTATTTATGTAAGTAGATTGCAGTGGCTGGTGACCCATTGACTCTTAGACTTCCTCACATGCTTGTTTGAGTTCTACGTGCAGAGCTACTGCAGATTAATATTACGTCCCTTTTATATCACGACAAATATTCTGAAGGACTTTCAACTTTGAATTTTGGAGAAGCACAGTGCCAAGTTTATGAAGAAAGTGAAGTATAGACACAAAATAGACTAACATGAAGGGGTTGTCATTTGGCTGAGGGTGGGGTGGGGTGGGGTGGGGGTGGTGAACTTTATGGTAAGAGAGTGTTGAGTCAAAGGTAAATTGATTCATCAATGTGGAAACTAGCCAAGATTTAAATTGTTCGTTGCAGGTTACACCAATTGGACAAATCTGGCGAAACCCTAGAAGATTTTGAGAGTCATTTGACGAGAGAAAGTAACTGGATATCAGAAGCCGAGGTCACTCTTCTGGAGTTTGATTACATCGCTCAGGATAAACTGACCCAGCAACAGCAGCTCCTTGCTGCCAGGGAATTCAACCAAGTGGTCGCATCTCACGAACCAAGGATTATACAAACCACCGACAGAGGAGAGATCTTCATCTCACAGGCTGAGGTATAAAAATATAAATAATTCATCTTTTCGTGATATTAGCATTAATTGTAATCAGACTAGTTTAGTTCAAGTAGCAGAGAAGCTGGTCTGATGAGGACCAGATCAGGTTTATGAGTTAATTATCTCCAGTTTCCAGAAATTTTTACTAAACCCACCAAGGATTGCTCAAAATGACAATACAATGCTTCAATAATTCATTTGACTTCGTTTGTTTCTATAAACCTTGTTGTATTGGCTCTCCCATGTCAGTGTTAAACAAGCTAGAGTGGTTTTAAAGATTAGAAAATGCCACTTCAAGTTCTGGCCATTTTGTCATTATTTTGTGCAAATTATGCTACATAACAACGAGCCTCTTCTAGTCTATATGTTCTGTCACCAAATTGAATCATGCTACAAAAATGTTATCATGTTTAAAACATAATTTAGTAGGTTTTAAGAAGTATTTTCCTGGACAAATGTTAGTCATGAAATTGATTGAAAAAAAAAATTGAGGTGGTAGAAAGTAGTTTTGTGAAAATGTTGATGATTAAGATGAGGGATAATGATTCTATTTGGGGTAAAAAACATAATTGATGTGATGTGAAGTGAATTAAGTTTGTATAATGTTACTTATAACACCAGTCATCACTGTATTCCATTGTC
Organism: Apostichopus parvimensis; assembly: GCA_000934455.1. NCBI lineage: Eukaryota > Metazoa > Echinodermata > Holothuroidea > Aspidochirotida > Stichopodidae > Apostichopus > Apostichopus parvimensis. The sequence continues at coordinate 3,039 of KN891272.1, forward strand.
ACATGTTGCGTTATGATTCGTTCATAGGTATTTGATGAAATATTATCGCAGTTTGAGAGAAAGGTTGAAGACTTCCATCCCTCAAGATCTCCAAAGAGGCAAAGGAAAGAGAAAGGTTCAGAAATCGTCAGACAAGACATAGATAAGCTGAACAGCAGGTACAAAGAACTGGTTGCCAGGGTAACAGAAAAAGTGGACCGTTTCCTAGGAGCTGGACGAGGACAAGATTTGGATGTAAGTTTGTTGACAGTTTGTTTATCAGTGGTTTGATGAGAAAAGTGTAACTCATGTTGGTTGCTAGGAGTGTGTCAAAACAAACTGAATAGCTCATCAGGGACCAAATTAATAGGGAGGCTGTTAAGAAAAGAACACAAAATTGAATGTGAATGAATGTCTGTGGTACAGTTTGTAGGGAAATATCTAATACTGCTCCGATGAAAGTTGTCCCAGCAGCGGAAGAAACCTTCCTGATTTTGATAAGGTTTTGATAACATTTCAATATATAGAAAGGTAGGTCTTTAAATAGAATGTTGTTTCTTATTATCGGTCAATAACAGTCCAAACTTATTGGCCAATATCTTCAATAATTGCTACCATACTAGTAGATATATATATATGTGGGATCTTTGGCTTATTAACATTAAGAAGAGGGTGTCTATCCTCTCTGTAATCAATTCTTGTATGATCTGGAATTGTATATGGTGGTGTTTACTTAATATCCATGTAATCATGATATTTACCTTCTCTGTGTAGTGTATGCATGTATATTTTATATATATATTACTATTCCGTGGTTGTGGTTGAATTAAACATTTCATTTGATTTTTTCTCTTTTAACCAGTTTTATTTGTTTATGTTAATGTTAGGATGATCAATAAAGAAGATTTAAGTCTGTGTGTTTCTCTTTCTTTTCATCATTTTTTGATTAAATATAATATATTTTTGATTAATTTCATAGTTACTCTGTGAAAGTGTGTATGTCTTATCATAAGGGGGTAGTCATTATTGGATGTTTAAAAAAAAGACATAATGTGATTGTATTTTATTGAAAGAAGCCACTTTTCAGTGCCAGTGAAAAATGTGCAAAAATAAAATGATAAATTAATGAAAGTACTAAGAAGTCTCAGTGAGGTTATGTAATATTTGTAGATGCTTTGAAGGTAGCTAGCAATAAATATCTGTCTCTTGTCAGTGTTGCTGTGTTGTCTGCTCAGTAGTTTGTAATTCACAAAGCTGTCAATGCTGACATCAGATTAGAACAGGCTAAAGTTCACATGACCCCCCCCCCCCCCCCGGATTACTGTAAACTTGGGCAAGTTGAAAACTGACATCACAGAGCCAATATTGCATTTGGTTGATACTGTGTTCTGTATTCATTACTTATTTTCAATGTGTGAGTGACTTTGTACTTGGTGTTGGGAACAGTACTTTTTACCTTTCATGATGAAAATATACGGAACAGATTACACTTCCTATAGACACCATGGTATCACAAACTTAACAAATGTCAGCCACCCTGATATAAATTTGAAAACTTTGATTTCTTGTACTAAGAAACCCCAAAAACAATTGTACAATTTTTGTGGGAGTTGTTGATAACAATCAACCCTTCTCCCCTCCCTCTCCCTTTTATCATGTAAGCTACAGGTAATTTCAGAGTAAATTTATATAAAAATGTAGTTTGAAGAGTTTCAACATTATATGCAATCATTTAGTTTGATTTTCTTCTGGAAATTTTCCATGAAAGCCACTTTACATCAGCTTTCTCTGCTCTTTAAGTAAGCTACTATAATGATTTTGGTCTAAACTACTTATAAACCTAGTTCTAAAAAGTTACAGACTGGTTAATATAAACATTTATTTATTTGAAAGAAAAAGAAAAACTGCATCAATGAAAATGGTCTGGTTTCGTTCAAGAAATAAATCTTTCACTTTGGTCATAGGTTACGCAACGAAACAAATGTTTGAAATCCTCGATACATTATCGTTGCAACATGAGGACATTTTTGATATTTGTTCGTCTGGTTCAGTCTGGTTGTTATCTGCAGGTGTTTACTAACTTTCTTATAGCCCATAAGCTCTCTCTCTCCTCAACGCAATCTCTTTAGTATTTTTTTCCACAACAAATTTGTCGGATAACTTTGCCACAAGCATTCCCGCAGTATTCCTCAGGTAAGGTTATCACAGAATCACAAAACTAATATTTTCCATTTTTCTTGCATGGTTTTTCGTTTTTCTCTCCATTTTTTTATGTCTCTGTTTTCAGTTGTGCATGCTACCACTAATAAATGCAATCAATTAGCATTTTTTAAAATTTGTATTCACATTTCCATGTTTCCATATCATTATTATCGGTACCGTATGTAGAACTGCTTTAGATTTGAAATATTAAAATAATGGTGAAGTTTAATAGCAACTTTGATATGGGAATTCAAATTGTATTGTTGTTTTGTATTCTTAAAACCAGATTGAAGTTAGTAACTTTACTGTTGGAATTCCTATTGTATTGTAATGTTACAACCAGTTTGAAGTTAGCAACTTTACTATGCGAGTTCATATTTGGGATTTCTAAATTTGCAGCTACCTCAGGATCTGGACTATGCACAAATTTTAAATTTATAATCTCTTCTTTAAGGCTGCCTTACTAGAAACCTATTTTGAGATTTCACTTATATAGTGTCCTGGGAATTTGTTACTGAATAGCTGTTTAGTCATGTAAACTAGGTATCGATTTCAAGCTAACCAACTGTACTGTGAAAAATCTCTCACTTTGTAGTGATTTAAATTTTCAAGTGAACCAGTGATGAAGACCAAACTATTTCCACAAGATTTACTTTATTTTTTCTGTTTAATTGTTTCTTTTTACAAATTGAGGAACCCGAAAAATTTTGTAATGTTGTAAAAATATCGAAATCAAGTTAGGGTAAGCATGTTCCATGGTGCACGTCTTGGTTTGGTCATTCAAAATGTTCCGGGTGGTGATGATAAATGATGAAAATGTTTTTGTTTGTATTCATGATCAGACTATTTTGCTTCAATTTTGTTAAAAGCAATTTTCATTGGGTAAGTCCATTTTCAAGGCTATCTTTAAACCTGTTAAACAAAATAGATATCTGAAGTTGTTTTGTGGATTAATGTTTAGCGAATTAAATCATAAAAATGTGAATTGTCAAAATTATTAAATATTTCATGTGCAGGCAATTTTATTGTTCAATTTCTTTTGAAAGGTTTTGATTTTGTGTTTGCATCTCAAAATTAGATAGCTTCTTGCCTAAGGCATAAAAAGTTTGTTTGGATTGCAGGAAAGTGAACCCTTTTCGTGCAGAGGAACGGAATAGATCTTATCAAGACATGAAATCAAGTGTGACATATTGGGGACTATAAAAGTAAACAAAAATGTGCTAGATCAGTTAAACAGGTCACAAAGTGTCAGACATTTTGACAGCACACTTTCCAGCAATTCTCTGCAAGTTGTGGATTATGTCATTGCTTGGTAGTCAAGATATAAAGTGATTTATAAGGCAGCTTTCATTTAAGTTGATAAACCAGACCATAAACTTTTGTGTCCTTGTGTTAAGACTGATGTTGAGAACATAACTGAAAGTTGATAGTGGAACCCATTTTCATTAATTTTCAAGCTCTTACCTTCATACTTTGTTTTTATGTTCTTCGCCCTTTCTTCTTCTGTAATGTTTCATAACTTCTATGACATGTTGCATGTTTTGCAAGCTCCATGCTACCTAACCAAACACTAACATGTCTTGCTATGTTCATAATGGAGCTCATATCTATCTTCCTCTGCCTCATGCTCTATCACCAACCACTTTTTCAAATATTCGTTATAGATTTCTCTTTTCTACTTGCGAGACATTCCATTGTGCACTGCGTGTATGATGTGGTATTTAATTGTAATTCTGGTCCAGAAATACTTTCATATTTCATTAAAGATTTGGAATATCTTGTGTAAAGCTGTGACAGGTAAAACATAACATAAAGAAAATTGAACATTTTATCAGAACAGAGGGAAATGAAAAGATTGCAATCTTGATAAATTGTACGATAAATGGGTTTAGCGTTAATATTCTGACATGGTCAACTGTTTCCCATTGGAAGGAATACAAATTTGGATGAATTTAATATGAAATTGATTGCAAACTTTTTCTTACACGGAATATTACAATAATTTTTCATTTACCAATTTGAAAAGAAAAGTTAATTTTATCATGTTCGTGATCATGTTAGTATGTAAGTAATCCTTACCTCATTTTTAGAAAATGATTTCTTTTGAAATTCACAAATAGTAAAGTAAATTTAGTAAAAAGTATTCATATCATTGAAATTTTCCTATAAATGTGTTTACTTCTACAATGGAATGTGTCTGGGCGATGATATATTTATGATCTAATCAAATTGATTCAAACATGTATTAACCTTCCTGTGATAATAATTTCTGGTGGGGGGGGGGGAGTTGGAGGTGGGTGGGTGGGTGGAAGGGGGAGCTTTAACTGTTGGAATTGAAGTTTAACTAGCTTTGGACCCTTTGCTGACTACACTCCCAAAACTGCTTATGATGTATGTTGTAGGTTTTGTTTGGTTAATTTGGACGTTGAACCATTCCAAAAACTTAAAACCGATTGAAATAAAAAGAAGAAAAAAGGAAAGGAATGAAGAACAAGCAGAGTTTGAGCTTTTAATTCTAATTGTTGTTTGGATGATTCTGTATTTCGTTCGTTAATCAACTGTGTTACAATTTGTCTCTCTCTGACAGCTGGTAATACCACCACTCCCAGTCAAAACACAAGTCACCTCCTTCAGCAAAAAGTCAACAGTCACTAGGACAGTGTTTCGCAAAGGACCGGGAGAAGATCCCGGGAGACGAGAGGAGACGTCCACCACAAAATCTGAAAAACTGAAAACTGTGAAAGCTAGGAAGAAGAACCCTGCTGAGGTAGCGCCTTCGCCCTTGTACAAAATGGAGATCAACTTTGGGGTCGAGAGCCGAGGGTTGGATGATAAGCCACCAACCTCAGGAGTACCTTCTTCTTCTTCTTCCAAAGATGGCAAAGTGGAGAAGGTTGCACCATCTCAGCTGCCGGAGGAACCTGACATAACAGCGAGTCAATGGAAAACTTTATCGAGCCAACCTAATCCAACAAACCCTAGAATGAATGATTGGCAAGAAATGTCCGAAGCACAGAGCAAACCGTGGTTGTATCGTCCGTCGGACAAGAAAAGCTCAGATGAACCAGACAAGGTTCACACCAGCAAGGCCGTCTTTGACTTGGGTGGAAACCCATCTTCTCGGTCGGAGTATTATTTTGATTTACCGAGTGTTGTCATGGGTGACGCAAGTTTCGTCAGGCACAGAGTAAAGGAAGCCTTGAGTGAAATGGATGATGTTAGGGCGTATCCTGCGATGTATGGCAGAGAAGATTCATTGGTAGGGAGATTGAACCGGTCAAGTTACATCTTTATTGACACGTTGACATCTTTATTGACACATTTATTGTCAAGTTTCTTCCCTCTTTCCTCATCTACAGAGAAGTTAATACAAGAGTAACTGGATGTTATCACTTCATTGATACAATCCTTGATATGCTGCCCAAGCTTGCTCATCAGAGACGAAGCAGTCTGTCATCTTTAATGTGTAGTATTTTACAGAAGACTGACCCTTTCTGGTGAAAGATTTACCAAATACATTTATTAACTGGTTTTCAAAGGTTTAATGTGTCAGAGAAAGGTTAACTTAATCAGGTTCAATCTCCTTTTTCAATGGAATCACCGTGCATATTTATTCTGTATATGATTGAATATGCATTCCTCAATGAATATTCATATCTAACCTGCATTAATATGCTCTTCATCTTAGCTTCTTTCTTTAGTCATTACCATCTTTCCCTTCTTTGATCCTTATTCCCGACAGGCGGACTTTGACCGTGAATACCGCAGTGTCTTCCAAGTGGTCAGCGATCTGATGTATTGGGCTAGTATCACCTCCCAGAAACTGAGCAACCTAGAACCAATCAGCAAAGACATACCAACCCTTACCTTCCAACTGGAAAAACACAGGGTAAGGAGTGATTGGATCAATGAAGAAGGGTTGGGGGGGGGGGAGGGGTAAGATCGAATATGAGGCCAGGAGTGATTGGATCAAAGAAGAAGGGGGTGGGGGGGGGGTAAGATCAAATATGAGGCCAGGGGTGATTGGATCAAAGAAGAATGGTGGGGGGGGGGTAAGATAGAATATGAGGCCAGTAGTGATTGGTTCAAAGAAGAAGGGTGGGGGGGGGTAAGATAGAATATGAGGCCAGGAGTGATTGGATCAAAGAAGAAGGGTGAGGGGAGGGGGTAAGATCGAATATGAGGCCAGGAGTGATTGGATCAAAGAAGAAGGGTATGGAGGGAGGGGGGAGAGAGGGGGCGTGGGAGCTTAAAAGAAGGTGGGTGGAGAAAGAAGGGGAAGGATGATGAAAATGTTCATTTTGGAAAAGATTAACAACCAGAAATTATTCACGTTTGGTATTATTCTGAAAGAGTAGTAGAGCTTGTGATCATGGTAAAGTGCTGGCATCACATCATGTACAGTGTTGTGTGTATGTTATTACATACCGAATAATATTAAAATAACTTTAGGTAACTGAGTGATATGCTGTTCCTCTATGTAATCCATCTCTTTCTGTGTTTATGTTATTAGCGATATGGAATGTTCTCTGATAGAGTGTGTTCTTTATGTTGCATTAAATATGTTGTGTATGTTGTTGTTGTAAATATCTTTGTTTTTGGTCAACTCCTTAACATAAGACTTTCCTGGAAGAGATCGTCAATCAGAAAGACGGGATCAACGATGCCATCAGCAAATCGGAACTCTTCATGAAAAACAACAAAGACAAAAACCTGAAACCTGAACAAGAACAAGAACTGACTTCTAAGAGCCACGGTCTGAGATCAACATTTGACCAGATCACATCTCTCGCAGAGCAAAGACTGAACAACCTCCAGACATCTCTAGGTCGACTGCATAAAGAGAAGGATGAGCTGGTTAGTGTCATCATAACTCATCAGATTAAGAGATAAATGTAAACAATGAAGCAGGATAGAGAGGGTGGTGTAGGGTGGAGAGTAGGGGAGCAGTAGGGTAGGGTGGACAATCTCCAGACATCTCTAGGTCGACTGCATAAAGAGAAGGATGAGCTGGTTAGTGTCATCATAACTCATCAGATTTAGAGATAAATGTAAACAATGAAGCAGGATAGAGAGGGTGGTGTAGGGTGGAGAGTAGGGGAGCAGTAGGGTAGGGTGAACAATCTCCAGACATCTCTAGGTCGATTGCATAAAGAGAAGGATGAGCTGGTTAGTGTCATCATAACTCATCAGATTAAGAGATAAATGTAAACAATGCAGCAAGGGGAGGAGAGATGCATGCAGTAGGGTAGGGTGGATGAGTTGAGTAGGGAGGAGAGATGCAAACAGTAGGGTAGGGTGGATGTGTTGAGTAGGGAGGAGAGATGCAAGCTAGTAGGGTAGACTGAATGTGTTGAGTAGAGTTGAGAGTTGTAGTGGTATTAAATTAAATGCAAGAAATATAGAAGTTTTGTAGAAGGTCCCAAAAAAATTCATTTAAAACTGCTTTACAAAGACTTGAGTTGAAAAAGAAATGTATTACTTTGGTTTTTTTGTTTGGATTAATTCATGAGACTTGTTTGGATGTAAGCAATGTCACTGATTGCTTTGTAGATTAAATCCACAAATGGTGAGTAAATGAAAGAATCAACTGCCACACATCCATGTCAGAATCTAATTTGTAAATTCCGGTTACGTGGGATGTCTTTGCATTCACAGTCTATCCTTGAGCGCCGTTACCGTGAACAAGTCAACATCCTCCAGGACCTGTTGTCCTGGGTGTCAGAGACAGAACACGCCATGGGATCAGCCCAACCTCAGAGTGAGCTAGTACAACCACTCAGCGAACAGCTCAATAAAATGAAGGTAATAATACACCTAATCATCAACAGATGAAAATCTCTATTGTGTGAGATCGGTGATTGTAGATCCTAGCAGGATCTTCTTCAGAGATAATCGCACATCATTTACAACACAGACATATAATTTATTAAAACAGATAAATCGATTGACAAACTGCACAGTAATTTATTAAAACACACTTAATATATGTTTCCGTTGTTTGTATTATTCCTCATAGTTTGTATTGTAAATGTTTGTCAACTTATTGTCAATTATGAATCAAGTGAAGGTAAATTAATCTTTTGGAGGTTCATAGGTCATAGACATGCACGTTATCGGTTGACTTACATACTCTTTGAATCTCTGGGTTTAAAGTTACAGGCTAAAGGCACAAACATTCAATCCACCTTGACCACCAAGCCTGTGATTATGTCCTAGGTTTATGTGTAGCATGCAATCTGCTGCCTGTAATGGTGGGACTTTATTGTCTAATGTGATAGTTTTGCTCATATTCAAGAAAAGTTCACCGTATTTTAGAAAGACAGTTTTGATCTCTCTTCTCATTCATTCCTTACATCTGCTTTCTTTGTTCCCTCTAGTCTTTGAAGGATGACATTAACTCTCACAGTGGTAAAGTCAAGCAGTGTGTGGACAGCATCATACAATTCCAGCAAGCTCACAGCGACAGGCTCAGTCGTGAGGACCGTGACAGCCTGCAACGAAGCGTGTCAGACCTGCGCATGCGGTACGACCGTCTCTTTGACCAATCAGAGTCTAGGGTGGAACATCTATCCTCTGGACTGGAATACCTGAAGAAGTTTGACAAGGAGATCGCTAACCTGGAACACTGGCTGTCTCGAACCCACGATACCATCGAAGGATTGTACCGAGATGCTGGAAAGGACATCAACGTTCTGAACAAACAGAGCAACCAGGTTCAGTCTCTCATGACAGACATCAACAGCCACAGAGATCAACTAAATGGTATCTCTTCTGAAGGCCAGAGCTTCCTCAATCATGGCAAGGTCAGTTCAAGTTTATTTCTTGCAGACAAGTAGGCGTGAAGATACATAACATTATTACTGTTAGCTAAGTTAAACATTGGTGGTTTGTATTCTATATTTCAAGTGTTGTTTTTATTGTAACATGGGAGAGCCTGTAACAGTTCAGCCCTTTGAATTCAATGGCATCAAGAGCCATGTCGGGTCCTGGGGACAACAATGTAACAATGTCATCTGCCTGTTTTGTTGGTTTTTATTTTTCCCTAAGTACATTATGAAAATGTAAATACATTATCCTTTATCCTATATTTCCCAGGCTACAAATTTGACCCTGATTCCTAGAGCTGTACTGCCCCTGCCCCCCCCCCACTCCCTGTAATATATATATATAAATATGTCTATGAGGGTCAATCAAGGAAGTGGTAAAATATAGTAAGTGTTGAATCCAAAGTGTGTTAAATCCTAAAATTTGCAATAACCCCGTCATAACTTGATCTCCATTTCTTGTTACTCATTTTCAGTCTTACAAAGCGGTGCTGACTGAATTCAGAACCAGCGCCCTCCCACGTCAGTTTAATCGCACCTTCACAGAGGCGCCGGACTCAAATGTGGTCCGTGAAAGATTAGCCAGGCTGAACGAGGCCTTTGACCGTCTTCAAGTCCGTGGCGACCAGACCTACCAGAGCCTCCAAGATCTCATCCATAAGCACCAGGTCTACAATGAGACTACGACCTCTGTGCGATCATGGCTGCACTCTGCAGAGAACGAGCTGGCACGCCTGCTACAAGACCCAATCGCTGCAGAGCCACTAGCTGTACAACAGCAAATCGACAAACTCAGGGTGAGAAATTGGATTCCATTGAAATCATGAGATTTTGCTTTAAATTGCATATACTTTGGTGTCCCAAACTTTGGTGTACCAAGTTTTCAAACCGAAAAGAATATATAGGTGCTTTGTTGTTCTTGGAGTTTTATTAGAATATTCTCATGAATATTTCCCATTTAATTCTGAGAATTGCTTACTACACTTGGTACTCCAATGCTTTTGTATGTCCACAGTCTCTGGGATGGGAAGGGGGAGGGTTGAGTGCAGAGAAGGGATGATGTCTTTCTGTCAAATTAGCTGTCATGTTTATAAACAGGTTGTTAATTGATTTACTTCTTCCTGTGTATTTAATTAACAAGCTTGCCAGTTTGTTTACATCATTGAGATGTATCATTCACATGGTGGTGGGATGGGGAAGACAAGCGAGTAGATTAGTGTGTAAGGCGGAGGGCATCACATCTATTTGGGGCAGCTGAGTTATTTTACCTTTCCTTTTTTCCAAGCAGACATTCAACGATGATGTCATCAGCCACTCTAAGGATGTGGAAACAGCTAAGGAGGCTGGTAAGGACCTTGCTGACGCCCAAGAGTCCATCAAGGGAGATGTACAGAAAGTCATTGGTAAGTCACAACAAACGTGTACTCAGGAAACTTATTAGGCAATGTTATCATTCTTAACTTTGGCAATGTTATCATTCTTAACTTTGGTAACAATGTTATCATTCTTAACTTTGGTAACAGTGTTATCATTCTTAACTTTGGTAACAATGCTAGGAACGTCCTTTCATTTTTCTTCTCCGTTATTTCCTTGGTAGTCGACATCAAAGAACGGTACAGTCGCCTGGAACGTCAGATTGGTGAGCGTAGCAACACATTGCAGACAACCCGCATGCAGTGTCTGAGTCTCCAAGACAGTCTACATAGTCTCTTGATCTGGCTGGAGGAGAAGGAGAACACCTTTGACAAACTCGACCATACCAGGATGATGATCAAGAAGAACGTTCTTGTTGAACAGATACAGCAGCACAAGGTTAGTTTACATCAAGTTTGACTTTGTGGTGGGGTTGGAGGGGTGGGTGGTGTGGGTGGGGAGAGGGACTAATGTTCCCTTTGGTACATGACTGCTAACAGCTGGTGCCACTTTGAGATTCTAACATGACATTTGCATTGTTTATTCTATGACTCTATGGAATCTAAAGTTGATGAAGATTGCTAAAAATATCATCAAGATTAAAAGCTTGCTTTGTGTATTAACTATGATGATATTAATTTCTCCTTCATCTTCTCAGTTGCTTCAAACTGACGTTGACAGCCACAAGCCCAGCGTAGAGTCTGTGAACATCTCTTCATCTGAGCTTATTAAAGACTGTGACCCCAAGATGGCTCGCAGCATCCAGATGAGACTAGACGACCTAAACACTCGCTTTGAGAAGGTCATCGTCAGGGCCCGGGATCGCAAGGACTACCTGAATACCCTCCTCGATAAGATGGTCCAATTTCTGGAGATGGTCGGAGAACTGGAGGATTGGCTCCTCCCCTTATTTGAATTCATGGAGTCACGTGACCTGATGAGGATGGACCTACCAGAACTTGGAAGCCGTCTCCAGGTAATAGTTGTTAACGTTAAATCATTTCAAAATTAGTATATTGATATTAGCTTGAAGTTTGAAAATGATTAAAGTTTGAAAACAAAACATACTTGCCTTTGTTCGGAAACAGACTCCAGCTAATTTTGCTTACTGTAATGGATATCCACTCTTGTGGATAATATTGGGAAAGCATTTTGTCTCCCAAAGTTTGGTTATTTAATTAATGTCTGAGTGAGTGTGACTGTAAAGGATGTCTTCCCATCCAGTTATTTTGAAATTTCTCTGAATCACTTGTAGAATTAGTCATAATTATCTCCAAATAATGACAGATATAATTCGAATATAAATAGAATATTCATAGTGTTAATGAAATTTCATAACGTTAATATCTAAGCGCTTCTATTGATTCTCTGTTTTTGATTCTTACAGGAGATCCAACACCAGGTGGAGGGTCACCAGGCTCAGTACCAGAATATACAATCCGTGGGCCAAGAACTGATGCAGGACCGCAGGAATGAAGTGACCTACATCTCCGATATCCTGGAGAATGTCAGTCAGAACTGGAAGGGTCTGGAAGGGGTGCTGTCTCAACGCCAGCAGCAATGGGAGGAGAG